>JANHFM010005329.1:64183-79820 GCA_032468115.1 Grayia smithii | reverse complement strand
CTGGAAGATATGTGGACTTCAACTCCCAGAATTCCCCAACCAGCTCTGCTCTGGGAGTTGAAGTCCACACATCTTCCAGTGGCCAAGATTGAGAAACACTGGTCTAGAAAGTCCTTTTTCAGAAAGCCAGGGGATTCCCTGGTAATAGGAAGTCCACATGCAGACTGCATTATATGTAATATCTTTCCACTCATGGTCTTGTTTTAGCGATATTTATGGTTTACATTGATTTTACAGAATGTTTTAATTACTGGTTGTATTGTATGCTGCCCAGAATCATATCCTATGAGAAGGGCAGTCATAAAAATTTGACAAATAATGTTTTCTTCAGCAATCTTTTCTGCAACTGTTATTTAATTAATGCAGCATCAGCAATATAATATTGCCCAGTTCAATTTAAATCCACCTATTGCTTTTTAGTGAAACAAGAACAAATCTTCAACAGCATAAGCATTGTTTAAAACCATTTTTCTTTGTGCCATGGACTGTGCCCCCTCCATGCAAGCACTCCTTCCAGATGTTCTTCATGATTCTCTTTGGCTTTACAAGACCCCATCTCTGATGTCAACCCAATACCCCCTCTTCCTCCAATGAGAACATCTTCCTATGAGAAACAAGAAGTGTTTGTTTGGTGATAGAGTGAAACTGTGACCAGGAGCCATGGTTGATATGTAAAAGCTGCAGTAGTACAGTGATTAGAATGCAGTACTGCACGCTACTTCTACTGCTGGCTGCTGGCTGCCTGCAGTTTGGCAGTTCGATTCTCACAGGCTCAAAGTTGACTCAGCCTTCCATCCTTCCAAGGTGGGTAAAATGAGGACCCGGATTGTTGGGGACAATATGCTGACTTTGTAAACCTGCTTAGAAAGGGCTGTAAAAGCAGTGTGAAGCGATATATAAATCTAAGTGCTAATGCTAGTGCTACATAGTTGGTATGTATTTTACTGTAGATAAAAAGCCACTCAATCTTTTGTTTTCTCTCTAGGACATGAAAGCAACTCATACTGTCATTTATTTTCCTACTATCCACATAGCATTGTAAGAAATATCAATATAAATGTGCAAAACAAAGTGCTGTAAATTACAAAATTGCTATACCTGTAACCTATAACATTGACTTTCTAAAGCTTTTATTACTGTAGCAAGATTGAAGTTGAATCCACAAATGTTGATTTAAAATGTTGATTGATGGCAGCTCAGATTTGAAAACACACTGGAGTGTTTTTGTGCTGGCATACTTTTGTAACAGCAAATGTTTAAAAAGAGTTTTTCCCCCTTGCATCTATGAGCTAGTCTGTGAAATGAAAACTTGTTTTATACAATTAATTCACAGTATCAGCAACATATCTTCCCTGAAGTTTTAATGATGCTCACTTCAAGTTTCCATTACTTCAGTTTATTCACACTTGTCTTTCAATCTGTTAATTAATGAAATCTTCCTTAGTTGGCTGATTGGCTGCATATGGAATTATGTCAATTGTGTATTATCTTAGAGGGGGGGGGAAACAAAAGTGAAGAACAAAGCAAGTGTACAGCCTTAAACTTACCATATTTTGACTCTCCTGTTCTCATATTTCTAGCCTTCTTTCTACCCGATGTTTGTTCCTGCGCCTTTTTCTATTTCTGGACACACTCCAACTTTGTTCTGATTTGTCCCATTCAGAATACTGTTTCAAGTAACATTTTTCTTTCCCAGTTATGACAGTTTTCATCATCATAGCCCTCACTTTTGCTGGGTCCCAAAAAGCTCCCAAAAGGGGACATGAATATCAGAACTCTCCATTACCACTATACATCTACCACAGTAGTGCTATAAACTGCTAGGAGTCTTTGGATGGTCAAACTAAATTTAATTACTCAAATATTTCTGAACCTGTAACCAGGCACCTATAGCAGGTTTGCAGTAGGACTGACCTACTCACCTCCATTTTGATAGCTAATTCTATTTCTTCATACTGGCCCACATATTGATTCAGACTGTCCATCTAGAATTGATTATAAGGCACTAGATTGACCTGACCTACCCCCATTGTCCTGGTTGCAAGATGTTATCCTGGAGTTTTTCAGTAACAATATATCTCTGTCTTATTTTATCTGTGAATAAGGAAACTTTTGAGTCCAACAAATGCTGTTTCAGAAAAAGCAACATATTGCAGCTTCAAGGTATAGTCTTTGTTTTCATTGGAGAGTAATTTTGCTTTGTCTCACTTCCCAGTTTCTGGGTTCACATTGTAACAACATACTAGAATAATTGGGAAAAATTATCCCCAAAATTGTTTGTATAGCAGCATTGCCAGTCATGGAGGTTGAAGAACAACAGAAGTTTGCTTCTGTGATGACTGGGAAGTTTTTCATTTATATTTCTTAACAATCTATAGAATTAGAATTCTTTAGAATTAGAATTCTTTATTGGCCATGTGTGATTGGAAACACACAAAGAATTATTTATTTGACAGCCTTCAGACTGATTCTGGATTATTTTCCAAAATAAGATATTGATCAATTTGAAATAATAGTAAGCAGGTACTAATTGGTTAGCAGTTCTTTGTACTTAATGAGTGGCCAGAAAGGCAAAGATCAGCTGATGCTTATCTACAAGTTCTAGATTTGCAAACATAGCCTAACTCATTGATTCTTAATATATGCACAGATTTGCAAATTGTCAAGGTACCCCAGATCAATCTTGGTTGTATTTTAAAGTAGTTTGATTGGAAGATAGAAAGTCTGAATGTTTAGAAAGAGTCCTCAACTTGATAGCATTCTCAGATATACAATATGACCATAACCTGTGTAGAAATAGAAATACTACAATCTCCCAAAGTGGTGTGTGTGTGTGTGGTGTGTGTGTGTGTGCGTGTGTGTGTGTGTGTTTAATTCGTTTTTGGTTTCTTTGTCATTCAGAAAGTTCAAAACAAACTTGCAACTGGCTGGAAAATCTACAAGTTGATACTGAGTTGAAGAATTCTGACACAATAGATTTACAGGAATTAAGGCAGGGTTTTCTAAGATTTGCTTTAGGTATTGGAGAATAAGTCTAGAACTTTTTCATGCTACACAGCTATTCCAGCTCTGACCTCTCTCTTTTCCTCTTTCTTTCCTATCTTTGTATTTTTAGTCTTTTGGTTGTGCATAATTCAACATTATTTATAAGAGTGTTTTGACTCTCACATGTATGTACAGCCTCTCTCTGCTGTTCAACAAAGCGGTTTTTTTTCTTCTAACCAAGCCTGGAAAAAAAACCCAATCCTGAATGTGCTATAAGAATTCAATGAACTTTTTAAAGTATTTGCCCCTTTTTCAAAGTCTGGAAGAAAAGCCAGTGTGATATAGTGTTGGAAACCCATGTTCAGGACTACCGCCAGTCATGAAAGCCCATGTTTCTCCAATCATTGTCTCTCAATCCAACCAACAGGAAAAAATGGAAAGAGGGAGTGCTATATATAGGCACTTCAAGCTTCTGAGGAATGTATAGATATAAACTGAACAGATAAATAGCAAGCCATTCAAAGACTGTCAGAGGTCTCCTTCTTACAGAAGTCATCATGTTATACAAATTACCAGTCATTGCCAGTGTACAAGAGTATGATATATTTTTCTTCTTAACACATTTTCCTCATTACTGCTTACTGCCATTAGCAGCCCTCATGGATTCCCTTGGAGGAAAAGACACTGTATAGCCCATCGCTTCCAACCAAAACTTAATTCTAAAAAAATGAATAGAGCAGTCCTGTCAAAAGCTTTCAAACAGTCTCTGTTTCCAAATATGCTTTAAGCACTACAGAAAATAACAGATCCCATGTACAAGTATGACCCTTTCTGGGAAAAAATATTAAGGCTCTTCATCTTGCTTTCTCTCATTTGTTCCTTAGATTTTAGACTTGTCTCTTGTTACAAGGACTCACTCATCATACTTGGACTGGTTTGTTAAATTGATGTTTTCCTTGGAAATTGCAGGCAAACACTTTCTCATATTTGCTACTTAAGAAAGAAAGATGTAGGAGATCCATACTGTAAAAAATAAAAATCAGAAAATCCCAGCATAATTTTAAAAAGCATCTCCCAAGGTCTTCATTCTTTAGAAAGACATATTTCAATGAACACTTGTACTTTCAAACAGCTCTCTTCTTGGTGAAAGCTCAGATCACCATGAAATTTTCAATTAAGTTATCGGTCATTTTCAGGATTTTGTCATCTTGGACCCCAATATTACTGATTTCATTAATCTCTTGAGAGTTAAATCCAGGCAAGTAATAATCTAGGTCTATGTTGCCACACCAAAGACTGGGCAAGAAAAACTGATTGATTCCACTAATATTCATCTATAAGTGCTAGTTAACATAGCTGGAGAGAACAAATTCTCTCGTCATAAATATCTGAAATTTATTAGATAGTCCATAGATGCCTGAAGATCAACTATTTATCAAATTTGTCATATAATTAAATGGACAGAATATCAACTGTATTATTCCTTTTGTTACAGCAAAACCAAAACAAATTTATATTTATTTTATTTTCACTTCCCTGAATCTTGAAGAAAATCTTAGCAGGGCTGAGCTGATTATTGCACAGTTTTGAATGGAACAGTCAGAATCCAGGTTTTCACTCTATAGTGATTTCACTTTATGGGTTCCAGAATCCCAGTTGAGTTGGTAAATTTGATTGGCCTAATTATTGTGAATGACTGGTCAGGGCCTTTGATAAATAAAGTTAATATTGTTTAATGCATCTCAATGTTTCCTAAGTGGGCAATTTGCTGGCACCATTGGGACAGGGAGCACTAGTTTGATTGAGCAATAACATATTGCCATGGGAATGGAGGGAATGAGAAAAAGCTATAAATATACTATTGGAATTCAGGGAGTAGCACAGACCATTTTCCCAAATCATTGTAGCAGGGCTTCTGTCATATAATCCCTGTGTTATTGTTTATTAGTGGTATTTTAAAAGTATCAGCACAAACTTGAGAAGCAGCAACATTGTCATTCAAGTGGAAACTTCAAAATGATACCTAGTTTGAGATTTTGCTTTCAGATGCCTACACACCAGGAGTGGGTTCCACTTACCTTTACTACCGGTTCGCAATGGAAGTATGCATGCACACACTTCTGCACATGTGCAGATTGCCCCATGATGACATCGGGGCAGGTGGGAGGAGCCTCCCACCGGTTTTACTACCGGTTCTAAGAACCAGACAGAAATGGGAGCAATCCACCACTCCTACACACTTTGAAGCATGTTTACTAAATAATTTTTGAAGCATGCACATCCCTATTGCTACTGAAATGTACCATTGGTGTTGAATTCTGCTATATGTATGAATTAATAGGGGGAGAAGCATTTCAGGCATGTAAGCCCAGTCACCATACTAAGAATTCTTCAATAGTTTTTGGCACATGAACCAAGATAATAATATAAGAACCGTGGTGCCATAGTGGTTAGAATGCAGTACTGCAGGCTAAGTCACTGCTCACTCCAGGAGTTTGATCCTGCCTGGCTCAAGGTTGATTCAGCTTCCATCCTTCTGAGATCAGTAAAATGAGGACCCAGATTGTTGGGGGCAATGTGCTGACTCTGTAAAACACTTAGAGAGGGCTGGGAAGCACTCTGAAGTGGTATATAAGTCTAAATGCTATTGCTATAATGGTTAAAATCCAGATAGGCAGTGCTGTGAACATAGCATAAACAAAGAAGGTAAAATACCAGTATTCTGAATACTGGTATGCCATTATGGATCAAGCATCAAAAATCATAGAGTTGAAAGACACCTAAGAAGTGATCAAGCCCGACTATACACTTCAGAATTCATTACGCCATCCCTGCAAGATGACTGTCCATCATCTTTAGATATGTATTTGGATAATGAGAAAAAAAAATACTAAAGGGTTCCTAACCTCTTCACATTTTTATCTTTCAAGCATCCATTTAAGCATCTTGGTGGAACCTGGCTTTCTGATATTTCTGGTAATTATTTTAATATTCTTTTAGAATTTTTATAACATATAAAAAGTCAGACTCATTTCTGGAGTCACAATCTTTCTCAAAGAAAGGAGAAATGGGAAAGATCGCAGTTTGCATCTGTGTGCATGTATGTCATCTTGCTTTGGACAAAGAAATGACATTCTGGATAAGGAACTCATTATTCATTATGACAGTTGACAAATTTTCCTTTGGTTTGCCATATACCATACAGAATAAAGAGAAAAAACATATTGCAGGCCAAATGCAGCAGTAACCTCCTGAAAAATGAACTCAACTTAACTTTAACCATGTTCATAATTATGTAACTCATTTTCAGGTGTAAATAATTCAGTGGGGCTGAAAGGCATTGATTCAGGAGTGAGAGATCTGTCCTTTTGCTCCTCCTAATCATAAGATATGAGTCCATTAACCTTTGCAAACAGATATGGAGGGGAGAATCTCCCTCTGGGGCAACCACGCTTGCCCTTCATTTCTATCTGACATTTGTTTTATTTTTAATCTAGGCATTTGTCTAATTAAAGAGATCGATTGGCAGCTTAATTTTCATATAAACTCTTTAACATCAGTGGGACTGCGTTCTGCAAACCAAAGTAAGATTTATTAAGGCAATAAAGCAGGCACTTCATAAAAATTTTAATGCCTATTCTGTGGCATCTTTTACATGGGTGGGAGCTGGAAAGTGGCTAAGGAAATCTCTTAAACAGAAAAAATAATAATAAAGCCCTATAGGATGCTCAAAGACTTTGCCGGCCTTGCAGCTTTATATATGTCTGCTTCCCCTTTTCCCTTGAGAATTCAGTATGTGCCAGCTTTGCACCTTTTCATGAAAAGAGTGCAGTGGTACAAATTAATTAACTCATTTGCAAAGGCCTCAATGATGACAAAGAAGAAATCAGATTAGATTCTCTCTCTTGTGCTGTATCATCTGTTTACAGCAATATATTAAATCAAAACCCGAAGAACTAAAGCATATTTTCTGTCTGTGCTGCAGAAACAGCAAGAAAGCTTTAATTGACCCCTCAAGAAGCAGACACAAAAGACTTTTACTAGAAATATTATGCCTTTTACACAGCAATATGGTTGTCTCTTCTAAATCTGAGTAAAAACTAGTTGTAGACATCTTCATTATACTCTGTCCTGGTCCTTATCCAAGTCCTTAGTAAACAGTATCACAATATCCTTTTGCACCCCATGAGTTGCAATCATCCATGTTTATGAAAAAAGATGTTTTCTTGCCAAAGAAAACTTCTAAATCCAAAGGCTTTTGTGAAATCACACTAATATATTCTGAGCCTCTTCTCTGTGATTAAATAACTTATACTGACTATGGCCTCACAACAGAAAGATGTGTTGCAGTTCCCCTTTCACACTCATATTTTAATCTTTTTAAGCAGTTGACATTCTATAATGTACTTCAGCCACTTTTGTGGGTGTGTGTTTGATTAGATTAGTTACAAAATGAGAAAAGATAGATTTTCATCATTAGTCTCAGAATCCTTAATTAAATAGTGAACATGTTTAAGCTGTATGAACATGACTTCTCATAAACAATACAATCTGTATACTGTCGTGCCTTTGCCTGATTTTCAGGAACACTAGGTAAAATGGACAGTCTATAGCAGTGTTTTTAAAACTTGATAACTTGAAGAAATGTGGACTTCAATTCCCAGAATTCCCCACCAATATGATGGTCTGGCAATTCTGGATCTGAAGTCCACACCTCTTAAAATTGCCAAGTTTGAAAAAACATAGGTCTAGAGGAATGCTTTAATCAACATATTATAATATATCCAATTTTTTAGATTTTTAATCCTACCTTTATTGGTTTTATAAATAACTCAGGACAGCAAACATTCTTAATACTCCTTCCTCCTCCTATTTTCCCTACAACAGCAACCCTGTGAAGTGAATTGGGCTGAAAGACAATGACTGGCCCAAAGTCACCAACTGGCTTTTATGCCTAAAATGGGACTAGAACTTCCAGTGTGCTGATTCCTAGTCTGGTGCCTTCAGCACTACACCAAGCTGTATCGCCCCCAATATTAAAGAGGATACTTCATGAAATTAATAACAGTATCATGTCTTCTCCAATGCATAACATCTCTCTTCAAAGGAAAAAACACCACCAACAAAGTTTCTCTTCTACAATGGTAAGGATTATAATGATACCAAATTTGCTACAGCTTAGGGCAAAATTCATTCATTCTCATTAGAAAGAGATACTAATTATAACTGCTTGTATCTAGTTTCAATCCCTATACTTTTGTAGAATTTCTTCAGAATCTTTCTGAATTTCTTATAAAAATGGAACATATTCTCATATAGCATTATAATTTGCCATAAATGTTAGGAAGGATAGGTCATGGAGCATTACTGTTTGATGATGAATCTTTCCTACTTTATGAGTTATGTTTTATTTTTTCTCTTTTTCCCCCATGTCATTCCATTGATGTCCTTAAAATCACACAGAAACCAACAGCAGATGAATCAATTCTCCTGCCCTTTCAGTTCAATCATCTTTTATCCCACAGACAGCTATACTTATCTCTTAAAAAACACATTTCTCCACACTTATCTTCATCAACATACCTGCCTTCAGTCAGTGAAAGATTGTAACAAAACTATTAAAAGCTAATGCAGAGTGGTGACAATTCTGCAGCTGAGGTCACAGAAGATGAAAGAATTAATACCAAGATAGCATCAAAGATTTGCTCAGATATTATTTTTTTTAAAAAATGCTTTTCAACCAAGAGCTGAAAGAAAGAAAAAGAGCCAAAAACAGTAAAGCCCTGCAATGAAATTGACGGTTCTCTTCATAATTTCTTGGTTGTATCACCAAATGTGCTAATTGTCAAAGATGAATGAGTTGTTTTTAGAATCCATGGTTTGTTTTATTGATTTATTTGCTAAACAAATTTATATGGCTACACAATTCATACACAGTGACTTAAAAATCCACAACATAAAACTCATAAAACCTCAGTTCCCTTCACCACTACTTTCTTTGTAATATTGGAAACAGGTTTATCCAAAGAAATGCTTGGGAAAAGAAATTGATTGGACTTTGGTCAACATCAAATGAAATTTTCTATGTATCAATCAACCATTACCACATATTCAAAGAAAGCTTCATCTGAGGCAGTCATATCAAAGTATCTTTCTGTGCAGTTGGTCAGCTACCTATCCAGTCTAGACAGAAATGAAGTAATATACTTGTGTAACAAAAAACAGTTATTAATGGTAGTTGGCTTAGGAAATAGAATGCTGACTATTACTTAGTTCTGATACTACTATTGCATAGAAGAAGGAGTCTTGAGGAATGGATTGGATGTGACAAATTAGAGTCAACCATCCATCAGCATTTCTTCCCAATCTGCCATCCAGGATACCTAATTTATTGCAGTAGTTTGTCACCACTTTGGCTCCTGGGTGTTCTCAGAATGGTATCTCATGTCCTACCTCATCCATGCAGGGTATTGGATACTCATTTGATTAGGAAACTTTTAGGATCCTTTCCTAAAGTAACATTGTTTTATAGAATAATGAATGAATTTAACTTAAAGCCAAGATAAGCAGATTCAATTTTATTCTGATCATCTTCTTGGTAGTCTAATTTAAAGCAGTTTAAAATGTTTTAGCATGTACAATTGTAAAATGCAAAGGGCAGAATATCCTTTTTTTTTGGTAATTTTTTAATTTAAAAAATGGTTGCTATCCAAGATGCCAGGTACATAAAAGTAGATATAGAATGAGAGGAGGAAGAAAAATATTACGTTGCCTTCTGAGGTAACATTCTTCTTAATGCAAAAATAGACATAAAACTGTTCAATTAAGACTTTAAAATTCTAGCTTCAGCTCTGTCTATTACCATTTAAGTGGTTTATGGCATCATACAAAGTAATATATTCTAACTGAACAACTGACATGACATATTTACCCCAGGCTAAAAAAGATAACAAGAGTCTGGACTTGTATGAATCGCAAATCTTATGACATGATAATAAATTTCAGCTTTTGGTGTTTTGAAAAATGAACGGAGAAACAGATATATAGCAAAAACAAAAGCAAAAAATGAGGCTCTCCCTCTTTCTGAAATAAAGCATGCTTTTCTTTCTTTTTCCTTTTATCTTATTTTGCAATAACACAAAATGGAGGAGATACCACCAAATGAAATTATAGTCATGGACAATATGTTTTGCAATAGTGATGATCACAACTGTGAGCAATCCTGAAATAGCACTATCTTCCAACTTAGTTACTTTTCAGTGCCAATTACATGATGGGTGGAAATGTAAAGCATCTACTAAACTTTAAATAATGCAAGCTTATTGCAATATACAATAAATCATAGCACATTTCATTTTTACTTTTAACAGTTATTATATTTAGCTTATTCTATGCTTTGGTATGAGTCCACAGAATAATATTTCTTTGCTATGTACCTTTATGAGCCATTGACATACTTCTTTCTCTTCTATGGGTCTACATGTGTTGCTTTTCCCGAGAACTGTCTAAATTTTATTTCATTTTAGAACTAAAAGCCACCTTACCTCTTTGTCCGACTAAGCTGATAGGCAGCCATCAGAATAAACTTAAGATGGGTTCTCTGGCCAAAATTTTCATTTGTTTCCTTGGCCCACTTGCAAAATCTTCCATCTATTGGACATTCATTTTTTTAAAAGGAAAATATACAAATTCACTTAAGAAAAATAAGTAGCTCTGCACCATAGAACAAAATGATAGTTAAAATGCCAGTGGAACATTATTGATATTGGTTGTGATTTTTATGTACAAAACAACTCTGCTTCTTTAAAAATACTGTTGGAACATAGCAATAGCACTTAACACTTAGACTTATATACCGCTTCACAGTGCTTTTACAGTCCTTTCTAAGCAGTTTACAGAGTCAGCATATTGCCCCCAACAATTTGAGTTGAGTTGAGTTGAGTTTACCCACCTTGGAAGGATGGAAGACTGAGTCAACCTTGAGCCTGGTGAGATTCAATCTGCCAAATTGCAAGCAGCCAGCAGTCAGCAGAAGTAGCCTGTAGTACTGCATTCTAACCACTGTGCCACCATAGTTCAATATAATACAGATATATACTAGAAAGGATGAAATTTATGCAAGTATTCCTCCACTAATATAGTAGTCCTTCAAATTATTCAATTAAATGTTTTTAAAGGAAAATTTTAACTGTTTGAGTTCTATTCTTGCAACGCTTGCTGTAATTCTCTGATAAACAGAGGGACAGAAAGGCAAATATTTTTTAAAAATAAACTAAAAATAACTAACACAGAATACCATCAAGTAGCCAGAATCTACAAGGATGGAGTCAAGAAAGTTAAGGCTCAGAATGAATTAAAACTTTCCAAAAACAATTTTAAATGTTTCTTTCAACATGTAAAAAACAAGAAAAAAGTCAAGGAAACTATTGGTCCACTAATGGGAGAAGATAGCAAGAAGGTGACCAATAGCAGAATTGCCAGGGAGAAAGCAGAATTTCTTAGCTCATTCTTTGTATCTGTCTTTACACAAAAGAAAAAAAAATAGTCTAGTCTATAAAAAACATTATTGTAAAAGGTAGAATAGGAATAATTCTAGTCAAGTCAAAATAGGCAAAAAAATGGTACAAAATCCTTTATAGTGCCAGATTATTTATAGCAGCTCATATCCATACCATGGATAGCCCAACCATTTTGATCATGCCAGGTGACTCAGCTGGCCTTCCCTATCTTGGGGAAAGTTGCGTGGGAAGTCCAAAAAAGAGAGGGGCTTCTGTGATACTAGTTCTCCTACTATGGTTTGTCTCCCACATTATCTACCATGTGGGAAAAGTTTAAAATATAGCTTATCTGGAAGGCTTTTGGAACCTGACATATATGTATTATTACATTCTGTTTTCATTATGAGCTTTGTCTACAGTCAGTTTTGATTGTGTGACAGGATTGAGAGAGAGAGACTTTAATTGAGTGCCTTAAAAGCTGCTGAGAGATTCATGAAAATTATCAAGGTCATACTCCATGTCTTCCAAATAAGATAATCAATAACCATGGCAGTTTTGAAATTCATTTATTTATTTATTAGGTTTTTATCCTGCCTTTATTACTTTATAAGTAACTAAAGTGGCAGGATAAAGCCAGTTAAAATGGATCTAAGCAATCTGAGTTATCTGAGTATTTTATGTCACTATTAGTTCCACATTTTGTCATAAAAAAAATACTGCCTAACAAGAAGTAATTGTCCAAAACAATGGAGTCTAAGAAGATATTTTTTAAAAGTGATTCCACAATATTTATTATCAAATCATTGGTATTCTTACTCTTGTATAGAGGCATTGAGCCCTGCCTGGTCCAGTTTTATTATTAATCTCATCTGCTAATTTTAGGTAGCCACATGTAGCCTAGACATAAGTAGTGAGGTCTTCTTGTCAGGCTCAACAACTGAAAATGGATCAAATAGTTGCTAGGTGCCTGGTGTATTATTTAGAGCAAATCTGAACTATCATTACTACTCCAGTAGCAAAGAACTACTGAGTTTCATAGATGGCAGGTGCACAGACAATACAATGGATCTAGAAGAGCTATAAATAGTTACTAACATCAGAGATGAGGAAGTTTTGTTTTGTATTCTCTTGCCAATTGTGACCTTATAACAGATTGTTCCTATGATTTATAATCATACAGATGGAGCAAAATCAGAATATAGTCTTTCACTGTTTGAAAAGGAACATGTTTTTTGACATCTCAACAAAACATTTTTTTATTCATTTCTCAAATTTGTATCTCACTCATTTCACTGTCTAAGTGACTCTGAATGGATAATTAAGTTTTTCCTACTTCCATATAGCTTAATTGCATACCCACTCAATGCTCCTGCAGATGCACTACTTCCTTTGCATATGCTTAAAATTCAGATATTATTCTATTGGGTGAAATAAATGTAGCATATGTACATATCATATGTGACACATGTTTGTGTATGTGTGTGTGTGTGTGTGTTTCTACTTTTGATCAGCAAATCTCAATCAAGATTAGGCAGACCCACAGGTTATCCCACTGAATTTATCTTAGCCTCAGTCATCCCTAAATGAATTCCATTACTTGTGGTTGAATCTGAAAGCATACATATTCATGCCAAATATGAAAGAGATCTTGTTATAAAGCTTTAATGTACAATGTGGCAGGGGGTGGGGGATGAAGATGAATTTAGATTATTTTTGCCTCAACGGCTTTTGTTTTTTTAAGCAGATACTTGAAGAGTCATAGCAACTGATCCTCTGACAGACGGCAGTCTCCGCTGAAGTAAAATACTGAGGGGAAATCCAAGCTGTCTCACCAAATTAAGCTTTAACACGTTTTGTAGATGATGGAAATAGTTCAAACCCAGCTAGGAGGTAGTGTTAATAGGGAGAGGATGTGTTCTTTTTAAAGATTTCAACATGAAGAGGTTTGCTTTAAAAAAAGATTTAAAATTGAAAGATCTGAATTTTGATTTTCTTCACACACACTTAGAATTCGTTTTACATGACCCAGATTTAAAGGAAATGAAAACTTGGATAACTGTATATGAGATAGTGAAAGTTTTTTTTAATTCTTATGTTAGGGAGAGAGTACCGAAATTGCCTATTATCTATAACTTTTAGAAAATGAATCTAATATTACCATGATTCTGGATGAATTCATTATATCCCAAGAATCTTGACAATCAGCAAAGATGCACAGGAGACTAGTATCCATCCTTTCAGAATGACAATAATAATAGTTTAATAATGATGCCATTATAAACATCTAAAAGAATCTACTTCAAACCAGAATCTAGCTTCTTCATCCAGATATCCAAAAGTAGATGCAAAGTCCTTTGAAAAGGGTATGAAGGAATTAGATTAAAAAAACATTACCTATATAGCAAAAAACATAGTAAATTCCAAATTTAAGAAAAAAGTTAATGTAGTGCATTTCTACTTTACTTTCTATATTTTCCACCTGAATGATGTACCCAAATGTAAAATATTTCAGATTTTGAGTAACCATTCTCTTATGCTATTTGAGAACCATGTGGTGTCATTTTTTCACCCAGCTCAACCCTTCCCAAAATATATATTGCAAAGTTCCACCAATAAAAGATTTTCCTATCATTTTCCTACCTTCACCAATTTGCTAACCTCCAATACCAATTGGGAATATCAATCCCAAGATAGGCAGAAGTTATCTGCTTTTGTGCTTGAAGATAGGTAGCTGTTTCTAACACCTATTAACAGTCATAATAGCATGATTCTAAAACCTTAACATCTGATACTATCACATAAAAGGAGCAAAGACTTAATCATTGCTACCCCAGATAGCAGGCTACGTCTTACAGGTTAATTATGAATAGATTTCAGTGAATATTAGACACAGACTATTTCCACAGTGAGAATATAGTAATTCAATAATGAAACTAATGGGCACCTTCATACTTGTCATTTTCTGTTGGGTATGTTAGGAAATAGATTATTCATAGTGAAAATGAGCTGGATTAGATTACCTATAAGGCCCTTTCAGCTTTATGATATTGTGAACCCCATTAGTTATTAAGGTATTTCACTTTTCCTAGGAAATCCTGAGAACTGGACTTAGCTGAGACAGCAAAGAGATTTTTAACAGACATTTCTTACCATTTTCATTAATATACTGGTCTGGTCTATACACTACATTCTTTTTTTAAACATAGACAAATGAAAGAGTTAGGGCTTGCATATCATTTTAAATCATTGTTCTCATTAGGTGGCCAAAGTATTTGAGTTTCATCTTCAGGATCTGGCCTTCTAAAGAGCAGTCAGGGTTGATCTCGAGGACTGGCTTGTTTGTTTGCCTTGCAGTCCAAGGGACTTGTAGGAGTCTTCTTCAGCACCATAATTCAAAGATTAATATTATTAATACACTATATATAGTATAAATACAATTTATGTATGTAAGTATTATCTAGGATGTTAAAATGTGACAGTAGAATTATGCGGAAATTTCCATATACACTAGAAGGAGCTATTTTTGGATGTACCTCTGTGGTAAAATAAAAATATTAGCATATCAAAGATTCTTGGTTTCTGATGCCTTGAGCTTGTTATCCCTATATTATTATATTTTTATCCTGCCATTTTAATATATCTCAAAACAGAAAGCATATATACTCCTACTTCCTATTTCCCAGCAACAACAACCCTATGAGGTGGGTTGGACTGAGAGAGAGTGGCCTTCCCAAAGTTACCAAGCCAGTCTTCTGATTTCTAGGCTAGCACCTTAACCAGATAAAAAATATTTTAAAAAGGAGGAAAGGCAATTGTCAAATTACCATCCAATCAGATAAGCAAATGGAATTTGCAAACCTTATGCAGGCCACTCCTGACTGCCTAGTGAAAACATTTTCGTGAATAGGGATGCTAATTTGTGAATGAGCCAATTCATAGATGGCCAATATTTCATTTTATATGATTTGGCTGAGTAATATGCTACATATCAGCATTTTACTGCTTTTGTTGATTTTCAAATACCTTTTGACTTTACAGTATTCCAAGGGAAAAATTAGGGAGATCATTGGAAGTTTCCATAAGAGGGCTATGAAAATATTTACAGACCCCTCACATCCTGGACATGAACTGTTTCAACTCCTACCCTCAAAACG
>JANHFM010005329.1:0-10203 GCA_032468115.1 Grayia smithii | reverse complement strand
AAGGCTGAGTCAAGGTGAGATTCGATCTGCCGAGCTGCAGCTAGCAGTCAGCTGAAGTAGCCTGCAGTACTGCACTCTAACCACTATGCCACCTCGGCTCTAATAAAAGGAAACAATTCAATTGCCATTTCCAAGTAAAAACACCCTCAATCTTAGGGAACGCTAATGTCTTTACTCTTACTGTCTTCTGTCGAGCTTCTGTTTCCAGAAACTGAGTTCTTTGACTTCTTGTTCATTGTATAACTCCTTCAAAATAATAATCATATAATCTGGCACAGCTGTTAAACTCTATTACTCATTCTAGTATGATTTTTAGGATGCCGTGAACAAAGCAAAAATAACCTGCTTCCCAAATTCCCACCTTTCTCTCCATTAACCATCTTCTATCCAATCTTGCATTTCTTCTTTCATACGTATTTACTTCTTCGTAAGATTTTCAGCAAAATGTTGCTTGCGTGGAGAATTGTTGCAACCAGTCTGTAATTTGCACATTTCCTTGCCTTTCCCTTCTACACAAAGTACCTTTGTTGACCTTACAGTTTACAGAAAGAACTTTTAACATATTCAGGAGAGGCATTCGAGAGATAAACGGATCTAGCTGGAAACATAAGGATGGATTTTCCAGATTCTCAGTTTGCCTGCTGTAAACTCCAGGATCTTTCTAAGGCTTGTTGTTCTCTGTTTAAAAACAGCCCCAATGTCAGTCCTTGTAAAGAAGTTGTAAGGTCTCTATTAGCATCTACTATATTGTCAATGGACACGGTGGCTCACTGGCTAAGACGCTAAGCTTGTCAATTGAATGGTCAGCAGTTCAGCGGTTCGAATCCCTAGTGCCGTGCAACGGGGTGAGCTCCCGTTACTTGTCCCAGCTTCTGCCAACCTAGCAGTTCGAAAGCACGTAAAAGATGCAAGTAGAAAAATAGGGACCACCTTTGGTGGGAAGGTAACAGTGTTCCGTGCGCCTTTAGCGTTTAGTCATGCCGGCCACATAACCACGGAGACATCTTCTGATAGCACTGGCTCTTCGGCTTTGAAACGGAGATGACCACCGCCCCCTAGAGTCGGGAATGACTAGCAAATATGTGCGAGGGGAACCTTTACCTTTACCTATATTCATTGTAATGTGATTCAGAATGAGCAAAGTTAACATGAATGATTTAGCATGGATATGAGAACTTGCTCTATGATTAATGTTCCTTCTAAGAATCTACTCATGCAATATTTGAATAAAGCATGGAGAATACTTTAAATGCCTGAGAGTGGAATGAGATTTTAAGTAAACCTGGAATTATTTTATGCTAAATTCTGTGCTTTTAGAAACTATGATAAGCCTAAAAGTTTCTGCAACTAATTTAAAATTAAATAATTAATTCATCAATCACATTTCATGATTTAGAATACATATATTCTTTTAGAACCACTTGATTTGAGCTATATCTGCAGGCTCATTTTTAAATTGTGTGTTTATATTGTATGTTCGTGTATACCCTGATGTAGATGTACCAGTTGAAGCTGGGGAAATGAAATTGTACTTTTCCTATCTCATTTGGATTGTATTTTTTCCCCTAAAAAGCAGGATGTGATATCAGAAGATAATAATGTCCGGCATAGCAAAGGATGTTACCCTTTTGTTATCCTACCCATATCAGGAAATAAACAATTCCTTATCAGTACTCTAAAATGTCACACCTTTGTGACCCTTTTAAAAAGTATGTTCTAATCCCATCTCTCTTACTATTGCAGCTCATTTCCAAACACCACCCTCCAAAATCAATAAGGGGATGGGGAAAAAGTTCTCAAATATTTTGGAAGCTTTCTAGTGAGGGAAATGATTAACAGGATTTATCCTGCAGCAAGGCTGAAAGCCTATTTTATATATCTGTACATTTTGTTATTTGGCAGCAGCTAGAGAATTTAACATTCTCATAATCTTTATTAATAGGTTGTTTTTTAAAGCAGTATTTTATAGCTGGAAAGTTAAAGATCTTAAGATGTGCAACTAATAATATTAGTAATAATTTCAGTTTAGAAACTGAAAGCTAAACTGTCCATAGGGTTTAAAACATGTGTTTCACATTGCTTCTTATCACAGTTGTGTACTATATTATACTTCAATGCAGATCTTCCTAAAGTGCACAAGTGCATAAGTCTAGTTTACTCAGCAATGTGATACTTAATCTAACCTAACAATCTGGAAGGCTAGATTTCAATAATTACAGTAATTATCTGCCTTCAGCATTCTTATATAAATCCAGCATCTATCGTCATGCCTCACGTATTTTCAGCATCCATGCATTTTCCTTATTCCTGATCTGAAACAGTTTCAAAAAACAATAGACACTGAATATGTTATAGAAAAATACAGTCTTTTTTTTCTTCTGCTCATAACTTTGCCATCTTGGTAGAGTTAAGTATTGTATTGCCTTTGATTCAAGAACGACGCTGCACAAATGGAGAAAGGTCTCAGATTTGGCAGTGCTTTTGACAAATAAAAAGCCAAATCATTTGCACCATAAGCAGGCTTTTATTTTAGAATTTAAGTAAAAGCAGTACACTTCTCTCAGACAGATATTTCTTATACTATTTAATCGTGCATTCAATAATTTCCCATCTTTATTTATACTAAGAAACTTAAGGTTTTATTAAGTCTTTAAATGAAATGAAGTGCTTCTTCCCAGGTTTCTTTTTACCTGGGCAAAGTTGCCAATTATGAGCTCAGTTGACAGGTGACTCACCTGTTTATCTTTATGTCTGCTGGCTTCTATTTTGTTATCAGCTTCCTATAATCTCTCACATTTAAAATTACCTGATTTCAAGCAATTAGGTAATTCCAAGAACATCATTACACTTGTTATTTCTACCTGTCTAAAATCACTTGTATGCTGTTCAGTCCTACTTCATGATCTGCATTCAGTAGCTGAGTCAATGATTCTAGTGCTGCAGTGCAGAATTACATTAAAGGTAATTTTCCATAAGTATACTGAAACCGCACATCTTCAAACTTATTTCTTCCCTGGTGAGAACTTTTATTGTATCCCACTATTTGAACTCAGGTCTCAAACCACCCACTGCATGCTTTCAGCAGCCACATTTTGCAAGTCTTTTAAGTACAAGCACTTTTGGATGTGTGTTCATTGTCAATTATCCCTATCTTCACACAAACATTAGGAAGTTAAGAGAGGGCTGTAATGCACTGTGAAGTGGTGTAGAAAGTTAGCACCCTCCTCTCTCCTAGAAGAATGAAATATTCCAGGAAATATTAAAAAGGCAGAATATTTCCCCTAAAAGAGAAATTAAAAAATCTTCAAGGAAACAGAAACAAAAGATCCCAGCTCCCTGCCCCCAGGAGATATTTTGGTGCCAGCTTATCTACAAGACAAAAGACTGGGCCAGTCTATCTACAAAACAAAAGACCTCAGCTCCAGGATGATGGAATTATTCTTCATGGCAAAGCCATTCAGCCACAATAGGAAATTGCCCTTCATTGCATTACCCAACAAGAATCAATCAAGCCTGGGACACAGATAGCCTACAAAGTTAGCTAAGACCCCTATCCCTTGGGAGTCTGACAGTCAATAGGATAAATTTCTTGCACAGGAACAGGAAGCTGAAAGGCAAGGGCCAAAAGAGGGTATAAATATATATATCTATATATGTCCTCCATGTGTTCAGCTACCCAGAATCACACGTGCTTGATGGTTCTACTCACCATTAAACCATCCTTCCAAGCAGCCCACATGTTTCCACTGTCTTTCCTCCCACTTGGAACTGAACCCAGATGGACATTTCTTCCAACAATTGTATATAAGGCTAAGTGCTAAGTAGGCAAAATATCGTAATAATGCAATTGCAAAGTGGTACAAAACAAGAACGTTAAAACAACAAAATGTAATGCATCCTCTATTTCTGATATATAACTTTAAAAAAAAAAAACCTACAGAGAGTTTCCCTTTCATTTTATTCCTTCCATTCAAGCTAAAGATAAGATACATAATTTATTTTAATAAATCTTTTCAAATTACTTGCCTACAAAAACCACGAGCAATAATAACAATTTCAAACTGAGTCTATCTAAATAACTGTGCAGTCATTCTGCTACACACTGTGGGAATCAGATTGTATATTGAAAGATGTTTTGGCTCTTAGTCTGAGAGGTCAAATACAGGAAGTTGAATTGTAGGTCACATACTGTATCTCACTAAGGCATTTGCTTAAGCGTGTCTCGTCACATTTCACTAGGTTCATACCACATGCTAAACTAAAACCAAACTAAACCAATCATATTATGCTTTAAAGTACAGTAAAGTGCAAGCCTAAGCAATGTACCTAAAGCTGATTTCATGTACTATCTTCATCTAGCAGATGAAAAGGGCTGATATTGAACTACAATGAGAGACGAAGTAAAATTCCATTTCTATTAAAGTTAAATGCATTCTACAACAGATTCAAAAGTGAAAAGTTTGTGGAGCTTCTTGTTTATTATGGAAATATCAAAAGTGAATAATTCAATTTAGATGTCAGTCCTTGCCATAATGTTGTTGATCAGCCTGGTATGCTCTCTGGTTGTATAGTGCCACCTTCAGAGCCACATATCTCCTCTTTGTTGAACATATACCTTTCTCAACGGATAGCTGCTACCTGCTAATATCCAGACCAACTTCAAAGACTTTCCCTATTCACTGCCCCGGAACTATCCAAAATATAGCTCACGTAAGTTTTTGAGTACTTTTAGACAGCCAAGTAGCAACTTATCCTTAGACAAAAGTACTAGTTCTTTTGTTGCCATCCATTAGAAACATGTTTGAGACCAGAGGTGTTGTTGGTAAATTCCTTGTTTTGTTTTGTTTTTTAATCTATGTCTCCTTTTTGTTCAATTTAAATAACTTTTCCAGTGCTAACAATGAATCCATTTTGTGTTGCCCTAAAAGTTCAAGATGGATTGTGGAATCTAGAACTTTCAAAGGTTTTCATTCAGATTTCTGTGTAGAATTCTAATTGTAAATATTATAATCTATCAAATAACTGCAAAGTGTGCAAGTGATTTCATGTCATAATTGACATTACACTATGGGCTACATTGTCATTGCTTAAAGCAGGGAAGTCAAACTCAATTTCACTGAGAGCTGCATCAGGGTTGTGTTTGACGTTGCAGGGCTGGGTGGGCATGGCCAGGATGGGCATGGCCAGCTCAACATCACTCACTGAGGTTCCGTTTTTGCCCACAACAGTCTCCTGCAGCCCTCTGCCAGTGAAAACTTTTCGCTGGCAGAAGGCTGCATGAGTTGTCGCAGGCAAAAACGGAGCCAGGGTGGGCCCCGTGTGGCTCTCCCGAGCTCCGTTTTGGGTGGCAGGGCACTACATGCTAGTCCTTTGCCGTTTCCAGGGTGGCCCCTTGGGCCGGATCCAGCCCATGGGCCTTGAGTTTGACACCCCTGGCTTAAAGCCTCCCCAATGACTTTTGTATTTTATTTTAAGCTGCTTGCATTTAAAAATTAAATTAAATTTCTGCAGGTTAAAAAAAGCAAGAACTCATGAAAGAGTTTATCATTTACATTATGAACAATCCATCCTCTCTCCTATAAATGCCTAGAGGTGTTTATGTAGATTATGTTAAGTTTTCATGTGGTTTATTTGATTTGGCTTTGCATGAATCCAGGAAATAAATCATGTTTGGTGTGTTGTATAAACTCAACCACCTTTACTATAGTTGTATTTTACTTTGGCTTTACTTTGGTTGAACTTAATAAACTATGTGGAAGATGAAGGCTCCTTCAAGTTAAATTTGATTTGTAGTGATTACACAGGCAGTTTCCATGGAAACACAGAGTGGTTTGATAATTGTCTTAAGTTGTTTGTTTCCAAAGATTTTTTATTCAATGATTACTCCTTCTGTGAAAAAACATTCTGTAATTTTGCTACATTCCTCTCCAGTCCATTGCCATATAACCTTTTAATACAGATTGAAATAGCAGAGGTCCTTACCATTAGATTTCTACATCTGCATTTACTGAACTAGGGGATGGATGGATGAAAATTGTATTTGGGTGAGTGTGCACACTTGTGTTTTAACAGACTACATATGGAGTAAGTTACAACATGTGGAACTTTTTATCTTTAAGTTATGACAATATCTAGGTCCATGAAACATTGTTCTCAGCTTTATTCATCAAACAAAACAATGCTGCAACTAAAATGTGAACCTCTTGCTAATTTCCTTACCTGTTTCTGCCTGCCAATGGGAAAGACCTACATTTAATATTAGCTTTAAAAAAGTAATGCCCCTAGTCAACAAAACCTATTCTTTGCTTCAATAGTGAGCCATTTGGACAAACACTTCTCACAGTTGGCAAAAGGTAATTAGATCTGAAAGCATTCACAACTCAGTAAGTTATATTGCATTTCCTTTGGTTGCACAAGAAAATTACAGTTCTTAGGTAACAGGCTATCCATTTGAAATGCTTAACTGGATGTAAATGCCAAAATTGCTTCCAAATAAACATTTATGAGCTGAGTCTATAATGATTGTAATCTGTATAACTTTAAGAACAAGATCAATTGAATAAAAAATTACTTAGGAGTAGGTACAGTATGTACAGGTGGGATGACATAGTTCAGTCAATTTCCATTTTTCAAGAAATATATATATGTAAAATAGTACCACCTGGTTTTAAATCTGTATTACATATCTTGGAATATTTCTGATTACAGCATTTTCATCAACTTTACCTTTAGTTGACTTTTTATTATCAGACTAGATTATTTTTTATCACTCTAGTAATTTTTTTTTAAATCTGGTTTTCTTTTCAGTGTTTCTTTCTAAATGATATACCAAAAGTCAGACTCAAAGTTGGAATGTCTTTCAAAACAAACAATAATGAAGCAGTCATCTCATTCATAAAATATGGTTGTTAGTTCTGGGCTTCCAAAATACTGATACTTTAGCATTGCTCAGCCTGTCACAAGGTGGGAATCAGTGGTGGGTTCCCCCGGTTCGGTCCAGTTCGCACCAATAGGTAGCGGTGACACTGACGTCACCGAACCGGTTCTACACGTACCGGACCGCCGCCCCCCCATGCGCCCGTACTTACCGGTCTGCACGCAGAGCGCAAGGAACGCTTTTTGCACATGCGCAGGAAACTTTTTTGAGTTTTTTGTCAAAAAAAGCTTCTGCACATGTGCAGGAGTGCCTGTCTGGCGCACGTGTGCATAAAGTGCACACGCCGGACACGCGCTCCGTGCACCCTGACCACATGCGAAGCACGTGCACCTTTAGAACTGGTAGGAGAGGTAAGTAGAACACACCCCTGGTGGGAATGGAAGTGTGGGGCAGGTCCCAGAAGAATAATTATGTATTCGTTTAAAGTGTAATTAAATTGTATGCTATCTCAGTTATTTTTTATTTTAGTACCCTGTCAATTAAAGGATGGGCCACAAATTGAAATAATAAAATTGTATGTTTGAGAGGGGGCGGGGAGATCGATCCTCAGCCAAAATATTTGTTTTGTTTTGTTTTGCTCTGGTTCCTTAGCAACCATTCCATAAGATCTCACTTAAACATAGCCAACACAAAAAATATATCTTCCTAGTTTAAAAACCCTCCTTGTTTGGAAGTAAGAACGCATTCATGTAAGTATGTTTATATGTCTTGCAATCTTTCTGAATTCCTATAAATTAAATAAGCCCAGTGTCCTATCTTTGTGAAAACCATTTCAATTTTTTAAAAAAGTACAAACAAAATTATTTTAAGGTAATCTTTTTCTATTCAAGGTTTTTTAAAAAACAGACTGCATCAAAATTCAAAAATATAAACATAATTAATGGGGGATATCGGAAAGAGGGGCTTTGGGCCTTACAGATGTTTCTTATTCTCCCATATGCAAAATACATGAAAACTTAATCGTCTTTCAAGTTTTTCTTTTGCATTCATTTTTTAACATTCACTATTTCCAATCTTCTCTAAAATGAGTTTAGAATAACAGTATCTTGTCCCATTTCAGATAAACTGTAGAAATAGACCTTACAATTGAAAAGCACCAACTTGTATTGTTTTTAAAGCAAAAGTTCATTTACTTCATCAAGACTACTGCAATGTCATACAAATGTTTAATCACATATTAAGATAGTATAAGTACATTTTTGTACATGTCCCACAAAAGACTGCACCAAGCAACCTTTGGAAAAACTGCATGAATTGTTCAGACCAATGAACTTTGATCACCTGAGTTACACATGCCCCTCCCTAGCTTCTGTTTTCACTAATCTGTTCTGTTCTGCAAGCTCTTAAATATAGAATGGTATAAATAAAAACTGGCTATTGTTGGGTACTTTATTGAGTTTACAGTTATGTTTGAAGTAAACACACAATCTATCAACACTGTTTATAATGAAAAAAATGACCTTCCTACATGTGGGAAATATCTAGGAACTGCTATAACATTGTGAAGGAAAGTAGAAAACCTACTACAGATGTAGAACAAGGCATACAGCTTAGGATCTCAGTATAATTGTAGTCTAAATTTTAAAAATGAACACTGGTCAATGAATGGGGTTATATGGAATTTAATCTTTCTAGAAAATAAAATCAAGCGCTGAAAGTACAGTATTTTTATTTTTGCTAGTTGACTTCCTCTTTGTGTGTCTATGTACATTATTGTTTTCTCAAAGCACTGGGAAAGAGGAAGGAGCACTGAAAAATGTAAAGAAGCTGAAGTAAAAATAAATTTGAACTGAAATACAAACAAACATTTTATTATTACGGAAGAATATTTCTTGATTTCTATATACTATAGTCTTATCACTATGAGGTTAGCAGTTTTAAAGTTCAAAAATCAACTTGAATACTAACTGATTTGTTTTCAAAAGAGAGATTAAGGTTCTGAATCCATACACCTTAGCCAGCAAAGAAGTATGTGTATGTTTGTACAAATAGAGAGGGATTGAGTTGTGGTCTAAAAAAACTCTTATCCTGTCCTATCTGCACCCAAAATGTACGAAGGTCGGTTGTCTCTTGTTGTTTAATATCTCTAGTATATCAGAAGAATATAAGAAACTAGTCTATGCAAAGACAACCAGTTTATTCTTCTCACTTATTTGTTGTGTAGACAAGTTTGTTAACCTGATGTCTATATGTTTAAGACTTCAATTTGAAGATTAGTATAATTTTTAGCTTTATCTGTTGATGTTCTTTTGTATGTACGTACGTATGTATATCTCTATAGCTGTCTATCTGTCTATCTATCTATCTATCTATCTATCTATCTATCTCTATCTATCTCTATGTCTGTCTGTCTGTCTGTCTGTCTGTCTGTCTATCTATCTATCTATCTATCTATCATCAACGATCAGCAGGTAAAGCTAAATACCAGTATGTATATACATACAATCATATGGTCAAAAGGTAAAGCTAAAAATTACACTAATCTCCAAATCCCTTTTAACCATATGTGATTGTATTTAGCACATAGAAAGGTCACAAACAGTATATGTAAATATGGAAGACCCCCCCCAAAAAAAAATATTTTTTCAGCATTCAGCGGGGTATATTCTATATGTTTAATGTTAACGTTATTCGATATTTGGGTCATTATTCTCCTTTTTTGTACACCAAACTTCTTTCTTTCTTGTTGTTAGTGCTGGATGTATGTGCTGCATGTGTTTATTCATTTGTTTTTCTGTTTTGTATTTTATATTTTATGATAAAACAAAATAAATATACCATACTTAAAAAAATGAATCTTCTACTCATCGGGCCAATCAAGCATGAAGATTCTTTATTATAGCCTCAAAAGCATCCTTTGACATTATTACATATAGAAGTGAACATGGCATTTACTGTAGAGAATTTCCTTCAGCCTGGAAGGCAAACCTTCTTGGTCAGAAGGACATTCTCAGGTCAGGGGGGAGCATTTGCGATTTGCGATTGTTAGCCCATGAAGGGGGATTTTGTACGGTAATGGGATCTAAAGGATATGCTGTACACTACCATTCTCTCAACAAGACTATTGAAGATGAGCTTGCTAAATTGGAAGCTTTAATTCAGGACAATGTTCATACCACGCTTTCTCCTTTTGATTGGCTTACTTCCTGGCTACCTGATTGGACTTGGTTAAAACAATTGTTTTTTTATGCTATTGTTATAATTGGTCTATTAATTTCTTGTGGTTGTTTTATACAATGTATTCCTTCCTTTTTTGTATTATTCCG
>JANHFM010005326.1:423537-435200 GCA_032468115.1 Grayia smithii | reverse complement strand
CCCCCCCCCCGCTCAAATTTAATTCTTGTAAGCTTGCAGGTTGATGAATACAATTACATTTGGACAACAGATAGCTTTAGCTTTCACAAAGACTAATTGGCCTGAACACAGCTACGCTAACAATTCCATCTGTAATAGACAAAGACCACTGTTTTCTGCTTTGTGTAAGTGCCTATCAGAGTTCACCACTAATGATATCCATTGTTACTAAGGCAGTTGCAACACTCTTAGATGGCACACCTGGAACCCAAAAATTAAAACATGGCTGAAACATCGTGTGTTTCAAGATTTCAGACATCTTTTTTAAAAAAAAAATATTTTGGTGCCTGTGCCATCATAGAGGGCTGCATAAGAATGTTTAATGCCTGAAAAGTCAATTGACACCTGCTATGACTTTTCTCACAGGCAATGGGGTAAGCTTGCACATTTATGTTTTCCCAAGTGAAAAAATGGAAAAGGGTTTCAGTGAAGCAAGTATTTTATATAAATAGCCCATTTAACTGTATAACAAATGAAAGAAAACCTGTTTTTTTTCTATTTTCCCCAGAAGTCATGTAAGTTATGGCCGAAACTACGAATTGTTAATTTCATATCTGAATGAGGAAATATACACCACAGAACATTAAACCATTTATATTATATATATGTATAATATATATTTATATACTTTTTTTAAACTAATGACTTTAATGCAAAAACTCTGCAGAACCAAGAAAAATATGGGTTTAATGTTCTCTGCTTATTTTTTCTCTTCTTTTTTTAAAAAAAGTCACCCCCCCCCCCGGAAAAAATAAAAAGGAAAACATTAGTATGTAACGTTGGAGTCTATCCCATTTATACACAACATTGTAAACATATAGTCTATATTACATGTGCTTCATTCTGCCTTTGTAGATGTGAAGGTATAAGTTTTTCTTTTATTAAAAAAATCCACTAAAACACCACAAATAAAAAGAGGGTGGGAAGGAGGCTGCAGATTACAGGCTCGGACATTTCCTGCGATGGAAGATCCAGCACCTTCTCATGCTTCCCTGAAAGGTCTTGCAAGTTGTCCACGATGGAACCCCAACTCTTGGAGAAACGGGACAGACGTGGAACAGCAGTTTGTAAAAAAGGAAAAACGAATCACAATAAGGATTCTGGTTTGGCCTTCTTGTGGAGTGGGCAGCACCAGTGACAGGTTCGGAAGCAGAGGCATCGTACAGCTCCCTCAGCCTCTAGTCCACTTTTGGAGTCTTTAACTTCAAGTGTCTGTGCTGCCGCCACTCCTTTTCCCTAGTCCCCATAGTTCAAGCATCTCAGCAGCCATCTTTTTCATAAGTAAATGCGCCTGAGGTCCCCTGGTGAGGTGATGGTATTGCACTGAGGGCACAACTTCTTGGCACCCTGTGAAGGATTGAGAGAAGAGTTATGAAACACAAGGATGCTACCTCAGTCACATCGTAACACAAGAAGAACTAAAAGGAAGTAGTTAGAAATGGTCAACTGTATCCAACCATTACAGGAAACAGGCTGTAATGGTAACCTCTATGAATACTATACAACTCAAAACTAAATCCCTCTGAGATCTGTGCATGCAAGAAATCTCTCAAACATTGCCCAGCTGAAAAAATTATGTATAGAGGAAAGAGGAAAAAATTCCCTCCAAATTCAGAGATCACTTAATAAGAATGCTTACTTGAGGTTGTTTCTGCCAAAGACAGCAATACCAGGTATTAGAGCTGAACATGTATTTACTTTTTCAATAGAAGAAAATGGTATATCTATTAATTTTTGTTGAACAAATAATTGCAAAGTCAAGTTTCCAAGGTTTTTTGTTCAATTAACATTATCTTTAGCTTGTATGCAGTTTGAATGAAAATTGTGACTACATCCACATAGATTAAATAAAGAAAAAAAATCTTCAGTGAGGCATACTTTTTCTCACAATAGTGAATAATTTGTCTATTTATTTGACGGATTAATTCTAAATCTCAGAATTAGGATAAAAATATCTGAGTCATCAGCTGATAACTTGCTAGAAAGCACGTGAGAATGAAGAACAATTATAGCAACCCATCCTTTAGAATTAATTATAATTTGGAAAGTACTCTGAAATGCAGCATGGTGGAATTTAAAGTTAGCCTCTAACTTTGGCTGGTTCCCCCTCTGTGATCTTATATCTCTTGTCAATATATTCAAATATTCCCCAGCAAAATTGATGGGCAGTGATAGCTATACGAGTTCCCAGCTGGCATAGATGGTCTCAAATAGATTTGTCTGAAGCCTTTGTAGAAATGTCACATCTTTGCGTCCAATAGACAAAACTGGCTTGGATAAAGTGGGACCCTCAACAAGTGAAGTTTCTCCTGGCAGAAAATATCCTCTTATCATATCTTCACACCAGGCAACAACACCCAAATTAAAACAAGTACTTTTAGAAACCAAGAAGAATCTGACTGGTGGTTGAAATTTCTCTCAGAACCTTTTACAATTTTTGCCCTTACAGTGTCCTAAGAGCTTCAAACTCTCATCTTCTGTAATTCTCTCACACACAATATGTAATATAAACACATACAAACATATGTGGTGAAAATCTGGATTATGATCTGAATGCAGTCATTTTTCTACAAACAGAAGAGTTCCACCAGCAGAACAGGACAACAGCTAAGCTTTGTTTATCCCCAACAAAGGGGATACCTGATGGTGCAAAGGGGAAGGGAAATCAAGAAAAAAAATTCTGCCTCCCTATCTAACAATAAGAGATATACTCCACTTGGGAATGGAGTATAGGAAAGTTAACACTCCGAATGCATTCCAAAAGAATGTTTAAAGTCCTAGCTAAATTTAGATGTAGAAGACACATTCTCAAATGTCTGTTTGGTGGATTTATCTTGCAGAAAAATCTATTGCAGCCAAATCTCTAGATGATTTTAAGACATATTGTATTCTAACAATACTAGTAATACAAATGCTTTTAAGGAACTAAAACAAGATTGAGTAATGAAATAAGATTAAAAAAAACGTTTAATGTGAATAACATTCTGAGAACCGACAGCCTCTCTGAGCCTTACAGTATATCAGAGAGTTGAATACAGAACTATAAGACCTCTCAATTATATCCAAGAAAAAAGGCTGGTGCAATATATTGTTCATTTGAAAACTTGCTATTTTCAATATAAATATTCTCAATTCCACATGAAACACTCTATACAAGCCTCAGATACATGCACTGACAGAGTTAATGAAAAAAGATTTCCTCCCCAATTCCCACGTAGTTTACTTGCTGGTTGTGATTCTAAACTTTTATTTTGAAATAAAAACAATGAAATAATATGCCACACCTGTTGAATGAATGGATGAATGAATGAATATATGAATACACACACACAACATAATGTAACAAAAAAAAAATCAGAAATGTTCTACTCCTTTCATCATGACCCATGGAAAAGTCTTGATGAGTAACAGAAGTACATGCTGAGTAAAGGCCACCTCAGGCTTTCCATTATAAACTTAAGTTTTCCAGGTTTATAAAACATGGCTGTAAAATGTAGCTCCAGGGTAAAACACAGCACCAAAAAGAAATAATTAAGGAAAGTTTTTTGTTTACCTCATACATTCTTAATTAAAATTTGGCAGATATTGATTCTGAAAGTTGATTAATCATTTTGGGGAGTTCAAAAAATAATGAGTACAGCCCACTTTTAAAGTCATTACTTTTCACAGAATATCAGAACAGTGCCTTTACAAAAGAGCAGAGAATTTTGCTTTAAATTTTAAAAACATGAAAGGTGAACATTCAGAGTCCAAGTTAATAGAAAATAGAAATAGAAATAGAAATGGAATAGAATAGAATAGAATAAAATAGAACAGAACAGAACAGAACAGAACAGAACAGGCCAAGCGTGATCAGATACCCAAGGGATTTGTCTCTGGTGCATAAGCTCACAGTGTACACATGAACAGCAGGTAATAGGTTGTCTAAAAAAGAAGAAAGTTGCCACTGCAGATTATTTAGATAAAAGCTGATCTGCACCAACTGCAAGAGAAGTATGTGGTCAGCAAATGTGCGTTCGGTAAAAAAAGTTTTAAACATATTAAACTGTTAAAAAAGTACATTGGTTAAAAGATTCTCAAATGAGCATTTTCGTGTTCCTAATGTATGAGCAATGCTATTCACCTCAAATGCACAGGTTGCATGGAAGAGAGATGCAAGAAAAGAAGGAAGGATTTCACGTAAGCTAAGTGGCAACATGATTTAATATATTTATCAAAGTGAAGATAAACACTAGGTATTTTCTATCCTTTTGAATTGATCAACAAATCTAAACATTTTAAAAATGCTATCAGTACCATCATAAATTGATCACCATGGAAAAATGTCCATTTACAAACTGGAACCAGTCATGAGAGTTGGTAGTTTTAAAAGATACAGGAAAGCAAACTGAAGAAATTAAAGGTAACTTGTCCCAAATACAAGATAAAGAGGGAACTGAACTTTAGAATACAAAATGATTCTTTTTAAAGTGTAATTTTTGATTTCACAGAAAGACGAGGAAAAAAAAGTTTCATTGTAAATATGCAGTAAAGGTAACATCTGAATTTTAACACAAATCTTTAAAATTTTAATTATGTTCTTGTTCAAAATGATGCTCACTTCGCCTCAAAACCCATACTCTCAGCAGAGACGATCCATTCCCTTAAATTAAAGCTCTTTTTTCACTAGAGTCATTGATATTTTCATTATCTTGATCCATGAAAACCGATCATTAAATTTTATCATGACTTCACTAATTTCCACCCTTCCACCCCAGCAGCCTCAGCCTAGACTTAACTACAAAAAAATCTTACTTCAGTAATGTCACTATAAACCACAAAACGAACCCATAAACATTATTTTATACAGGGAACCTATAGAAAGTCATACATGCCACTAGCTCCCACCTAGAACACATCACCAAATCATTTTAGTCTGTTTCTATGCTATGACCACATTTATTCTGACTTACTTGACAGAGTTGCTCAACTGATGAAATGAATCCCAGCATTTAGAAGACTGAAGTATTTACCCAACCAAAACAATAGACAAATCAATACAACCAGATCAATTCCCAGGGATGACTTATACAACTGGTTGTCACTTACACCTCGCTAAAACCACTCAAACACATTATTAAGCTACAGTGCATACTAAACAAATGACACTATACTTTTTCAGGCATTCTGTGACAAGCCAATCACACAAAATATACCCATATATTAATAAGTAAGAAGGAACAACAAAACAATGATACCACATAAGAACCAGATCCTGCAATAAACCCAGATGTCTATTCTGCCCTCAAATCACATGCCCCAACAAGTATACACATAAGATTAGAGCTGCCTTCACATACTCATCCTCCAAAGTGATATGTATACCATCATCTGCAAGTAATGCCCTTCTGGATCCCACATAGGACAAGCTTTGCACAAAAGAATTAGTGGATACAAGTTTGACATTAGAATTCAAAGCAAGGATGAAGTAACATCAGTGCATTGTAATTTCCCAGGACATTCCATTGTAGGTTTCAAAGTGACTGTTTTGGAAAAGTGGGACTTTAACAGCACCATTAAATGAGAAACTATTGAACTCATATTTCAAAGGTTTCACACAATCTCAGAAGGTCTCAACAAACACAATGGGTTTCTAACACATTACAGTTGTTGACTCATAAGATAAATGTAAAATGTAAAATGTATCTGCATAACCTATCTATCTTACCTACAGTTTCTCCTCCACCTTATTCCAATTTAAATCTTACATTAGTCTATCCAGTCAATGCTGCTGCTCCCAGAAACTTGTAACTTTTCATAAAATTCGTTAGAAAAACTCCTATCAGACTCCTGATTTTTTTGCCATCATAGACTAATCTGGCTGCCCTCCTTCAATCCTCTTAGTTACTTAGTTCTATCTTTGGAATTGTTACTCTCAAGCTAAATGTCTTCTATGATTACCACTCTGAAACTCTCTTCTTTGTCACCTATACTCAAGACCAAAACTCTCTCCCTGTCCCTAGTGATTTGTCTCATTTCTTTATTTAGGTCTGTCTCCCACTTCATCTTTTCACTTAATCCTCATTGGCCTCATCGTGTGATTCTCATTCCTATTGTACTGTTACATTGCCTCTGTTCCCAATATTTCCTTTTATTTGGCAGTGACACATGGGTCAATAGCAATCTTCTGAGAGGAGAGATAACTCCAGAGCACTCAGGAGCCTTTATTTGCTCTCCATCTCTACTTTCTAATAATATTTGAGTTCACTTGGACCAAAAACCATTTGGAGAAGAAAACAATGAGGTAGTCAGATTGGTTGATAATACTTTCAAAGTAGCTAAAAATCAAAGAAGAGAGTGAAGATCTCCAAAAGGATCTCTCTAAAACTGGATGAATGATCAAGCAAACTGCAAATGCAATTTAGTTTTAATAAGCATGCTGTGTCCAGGTTGTCCTCAACATACGATTGTAATGGAGCCTGGAATTAAAAGATGGAAGATAGTGCTGTGGCAAGTTGACACATCACATGACTGGATTCGAACTTATAACCACATTTATGATGGTCATTAAACTAATCCACTTTCACGAATGGACATTTCCCCCCGGAAATTGGAAGTAAATGCCAGAAACTGGCAAAACCCATCACAAATAGTGATCACATGATGACAGGACGCTACAAATGGCCATAAAGATGAATTTATTTTATTTTATTTATTTATAATTGTATTTATATGCCACCCTTCTCCCGTAGGACTCGGGGCGGCTCACAAGGTTAAAACCACAAAATAATCCAATAAAAAACCATTTGGAATAAATACAATATAAACATAATTATAAAACAAAATAATTTAAAATTGAATTAAAAACACAATAAAAACAATCCAACCCATCAGCCGATTTTATCAATAATCACAATCATACTAGTAATCTTAATACACATATCAATATTAATCACAAAATAATACTACAGTTTACCCATCTTACAAAATTTTCAACGCACATTTTTGTTACCTTTTTTGATTCTATTTAGTTTCTAACCTCTGTTCCTATTAGCTAACCATTGGTAAAAACAAATCCCATGTTAAAAGTATTCTGCTTCTTCTTTTTCTTTTATCTTTAAGTGTCAATCAATCCATCTCAGCACATTCTAATATTTTTTTTATTACACTGTCATCTTGGGACCTCATCAATGGGACCTTATAGTGTGCAAACACTATTTGAAAGTTTATAAATATTGAAGAGTTAATGCTTATTCATCTATGTAAACACTAAAAACAAAACCCAAAACCCACTCTTGAGAGATAAGCAAAAATCAGACTATTACTTGTGTTGGGATAAGTGGTATACATGGGTGGGGAAAAGATAATTGCATACATTTTAGAATTATATATAAATAACCGCAATTAGTAAAACCGGTTGAAGACCCCTCTTTCTTTCTTATCTTTTCTACTTCCCTTTCTACTTAAATAAAAGCTAATTCACTAGTGATAATATGGTATATAGATACGTAGGGGTAATTGAAATATATTGGATATGTAACTCACTGCAATAACAAATATTGTTTGCATATGTATATATTTTTTTAATAATTTGTAAATAAAATTATTTTTTAAAAAAACAAACCCCAGATTACAGTAGATAACCTGGGAGTTTTTTCAGATTTGGGGGATGGAAAGGTGTACTTCTTAAAAAAAACAAAACAGTATAAACACTTGACAAAGAGAGTATTCTCTTCCCATTTCCCCCTATGGTTAGCCAATTGGATAGATGAACCTCTGATGGGGATAATGTTTTATTAAATTTATATGCTGCCCATATACGAGATCTTAGGCTGCTTACAATAAAATCAAAACTGCAAAAACATTTTAAAAAATAAAAAGAGGATTAGAATTAACAGGGATCAATAAAATTAGAATTAATAGGGATGAATAGCAATAGCAATATCACTTAAGACTTATATACCGCTTCAGAGCCGTCTCTAAATGGTTTTCAGTGTTATCGTATTGCCCACAACAATCTGGGTCCTTTATTATCACCTAATAAAACTTAGATGATATAATGATGAAATAATGGCAATAGCAATAGCACTTAGTGTTATATACCGCTTCACAGTGCTTTACAGCCCTCTCTAAGCGGTTTACAGAGTCACCCTATTGCCCCCAGCTATCTGGGTCCTCATTTTACCGACTTTGGAAGGATGGAAGGCTGAGTCAATCTTGAATGGATTCATTGGGTTGTACATCAGAAGTGAGCAGTGTTTTGACTGAGAAACTGACTTTCTCTGCATGGAAGTATTCTTCAGCATTTCTATCAATTATTTAATTGATCGTTCCTCAATCTGGATGTCTTAAGAGTACTGTAGTTTCTTTTCACTCTTTGAAGTTATGGCTGGGGTGATGAGACTAGTAATTCAAAATGTGTTGGGGAAGGCTGAGTTAGAAGGTTTTCAAATGATCAAACTTGGTTTTCTCAATGTAATACAGAACTGGAATGCTGTGTTTTTGGTAGAATAAACAACTGAACTAAGAAGTGAAGTTTAGCAGAAATAAATTCAAAAGGCTATATTTACTGTACCAAAAAATAGTCAAATATGTAGGGGTGGTATGAAGAATACTTTACCTTGTAGGAAAAAAAAATTGGGACTGTCGATTAACATTAAGCTAACTTGTCGATCAGCAGTGTCATCCGACGACAAAATACGTTAAGAATATGATTGTTTTTAAATTAGATAGTTTCTAAATTAAAAAAAAAATAAATTCCATTTTAATCAAACCTTACCCAGAATTCTGTATTTTGGTCTGGCTCCAGATCGTTAAATGGAAGAGGATCAGTGGTGGGTTGCTCCTGGTTCGGCCCAGTTCGTGCGATCCGGTAGCGGTGACGGTGTGACGTCACCGAACCGGTTCTCCGCGGCCGGGAGCTGAGCCCACCCGCGTGCCCCTACTTACTTTTTTTCTCCATTTTTCTCCGTTTTTGCGCTCTGCGCATGTGCAGACCGCTTGTTTTGAGTTTTTTTTTCAGGTAGATTAGTTACTGTGCATGCGTGGAGCGCGTGGCGAACGTGCAAAGCGCGTGCATGAAGAAAACCAGTAGTAAAGGTAAGTAGAACCCACCCCTGAAGGGGACAATTTGTAATGAGAGGATCACCAGCGTAGAAATTATGATCTGTGAAGAAAGGATGAAGGACAGTTTGTGGGTTTAGCCTAGAGGAGAAATGACAAGTGGAAAGGGAAGGGGGGAAACTAAAAAACTATTGAAATATTTGAAGACTGTACAGGTAGTCCTCAACTTACAACAGTTCATTTAGTGACCGTTCACAGTTACAACAGCACTGAAACAAATGACTTATGATCGTTTTTCACACTTAACGACTGTTGCAGCATCCCCATGGACATGTGATCAAAATTCTGATTTATGATCAGAAATTCATAAATTCTATTTATGATCTGGTCATAAATAACGGTTGCAGTGTCCTAGGGTCATGTGCTCCCCATTTGCGACCTTCTGACAAGCAAAGTCAACGAGGAAGCCAGATTCGCTTAACAACCTTGTTACTAACTTAACAACCACAATTATGACCACAATGGGGCCCAACATTTCTGTTGCTAAGCGAGACAATTGTTAAGTGAATTTGCCCTATTTTGTGTGACCTTTCTTGCCACAGTTGTTAAGTGAATCACTGCAGTCGTTACATTGCTAACATGATTGTTAAGTGAATCTGACTTGGCTTGTCAGAAGGTCGCAAAAGGGAAACACCTGACCCTGGAATGCTACAACCGTCATAAGTATGAGCCAATTGTAAAATATCTGAATTTTGATCATGTGACTATGGGGATGCCACAACGGTTGTAAGTATGAACCATGGTCATAAGTCACATTTTTCAGTGCCATTCACTAAACGGATTGTTGTAAGTCAAGGACTGCCTGTATTAAGGGAATAAAAAAATAAAATATTAAAAAACAAATAAAAAACACAACAAACCAGATTCAATGAGCCACTAGGTCTTTTTCTGCTGTCAGTTTTGTTTTTCTGTGTTTCTAAATATTAAAATATCCAAAGTATGCTTAGAGATAAGGTTTGGTCACCCAATCAACAGCCCCACAGGCAATAATGAAGATAAGATCAATGCAAATTTTCTAAATGTAAATGTAAATTCAAAAGACAAGTGCTCTTATGTTATGGAAGGAGGGAGAGGGAAGAGTGAGATGGAGAGAGAGAGGGAGAGGGAGGGAGAGAAAGGGGAGAGGGAGAGAGGGGGATGAGAGGGAGAGGGATGGGGAGAGAGGGAGAAAGAGGGAGAGAGAAGAGGTTAGATTGAGTTGGGACCGAATTTGCAGAGTGAGAGCTTCCATGAATGAAGGTAGACCTGCATCAGAAGACCATTGTTCATTGAACAAACAATAGCATCTTGGTTCCCTTAAGCCATACACCATGGTTTATACAGTATCTAGTTTTCACATCACAGGTTAAGAAGCACAACGCAAGCTCAGCCTGTGTATTATGTTTGCCACATCAGGAGGATCTGCTACGGCTTTCTCTGACCAGGTGTTTTTAGGGCAACATATACAAACAATACTTGTGGATCTGACGTCTGCCCTATAACTCTTGCAGATGCTTTATCCTGTCTGCTCCATCCCGCCTTTGGGGCTTTCAATCAAGACCCCTCCTTCTCCTACCCCTCCTCACTGGAGGGGCTTTCCAACACCATCCCCCCCTCCCAGTAATGTCTGGCTTAAGGATTTTGGAGAGCCACTTGTAGTGCTAAAGTCACTTCAAAGCACCCTTTGTTGGTGCCTTGAAAGAGTTCATCCTCTTGCCTCGGGCAAGGTAGACCTTGTGGTTGGCCTCCAGTCTATGGAAGGAATCTGGGCTTGGACCTTGGCTTGTTCTTCACCCCTGGTGTCTATTTCTAAGGAGTATAAGTTTCTGGGAACGGTTATCTTGCTCAACTTTTCCAAATTTTGAATCCTCCCTGAGTTTTGAGATTTCAACTTTCACAATCTCCAGCTCATCTTGAGTCACGATGAGTTCTGGAGAACAGCCTACCGGAGAATGTAAATTAATTGCTGCAAGAGACAATTGGAGCAGAATAGATCTTAGGAGGAGCCATACCAGTGGTGGGTTGCTCCCGGTTCCGTCCGGTTCCCGCGATCCGGTAGTGGTGACGTTGTGACATCACCGAACCGGTACTCCGCGGCCCGGACCTGGGCCCACCCACGTGCCCGAACTTACTTTTTTCCGTTAAAACCCCTGAAAATAGCACTCTGCGCATGTGCAGAACGCTTGTTTCAAGGTTTTTCTTGAAAAAAAACTTACTGCACATGTGCGGTAGCGTGCTTTAGGCGCAGGCGCAAGTGAAGCAAGAGCACATGCGCAAATCGCGCACGTGCGCATGCAAGAAGAGAACTGGTAGTAAAGGTAAGTAGAACCCACCCCTGAGCCATACCCCCTTCACAGTCCCCAAACTGTGCAGAATCAGAGAAGATTCTCTGAGAACTTGGAAAGAAGAGCAACTAGGATGATTAAAGGCCCGGAAGGCTAAAAAAGAAATATGAAGAATGGTTACAGGAACGGGATATGGCTAGTTTAGAGAAAACAAGGACTAGGGGTGACATGATAGCAGTCTTCCAGTATTTGAGGGGC
>JANHFM010005326.1:410732-421995 GCA_032468115.1 Grayia smithii | reverse complement strand
ATTCCCCTAGCAAACGTTTCCCAGAACCGTTTGCTATTCCCCTTGCTGATTGGCGGTTGCAAAACACCGCCAATCAGTTGTTCATTTTTTCCGGCAATTTTGCTGTTGCTGCTGCTGCCACCATCACAGCAACTGCCCGCCCGCCTCGCCGAATTTATACATTCGGTGTATAAGACGCACCCAGATTTTCACTATCTTTTGGGGGGTGAAAAGGTGCGTCTTATACTCCGAAAAATACGGTAAATGCAAAATGTATAGGTAGAAATGGTATTATACTATTATTATTATTATTATTTATTCCAATTTATATGCTACCCTTCTCCAGAGACTCAGGGCAGCTTACAATTTCTTAAGCACAAATCAATGTGCTTAGCAATAGCCTTCATTCCTGTATATCCCTGCTTATTAGGGCTTTTTGCCCCCCCCCCAATGGCATTTTTACAAATTCAGCTTATTGCCCCCAACAATCTGGGTCCTCAATTTATCTACTTCGAAAGGATGGAAGGCTGAGTCAACCTTGAGCTTGGTGAGATTCAAACTTGCATTCATTGCAGGCAGATGGAGCTAAGTGGAAACACTTAGCAGTGCACTAGCTTAGTGCACCACCGAGGCTCTTAATAATTTCTGAAATTCCCAAACTTTCTTGGTTCACATCACCCTTAGTGTCTTAGCAATTTTTCAAGGTGCCCCCAACAGTTCCCAATCATGCACTCTGGTGCTCTGGGAAGCTGCAGCTAACTCATTAACAATTCTGTTTATTAAGCTGTGAAATATTCTGTGGCATCACTGTGAGTTTCCTGTCGCGCCCCATGGGTCTACACCACAGTGTTTGAAAGCTGTGGGCCTATTTAGAATTTTGCTGTTATTGTTTTCTCTAGCAAAGTCCTATCAGATGGGTCAAAATAGATCTTTCTATTAAAGACAGTACTTCTTTGATTCATAGAAGGGCCTGTATTTCAAGTCACCATGAGTGGTTAGGTTGTATAGAAGAACTGCAAAGATAACCTCCCTTTTCCTTCTCTAAGCCTCTCCTTTTGAATTCAATTCATCTATATATGCATTAATGTATATGCATTACAAAACTTTTTTGCTTGCATCTATATTTTCATCTAGATGCTATACTGATAAACTTAAGTTTACAAAAATACAGCTCAATTGAGACAGCACATTTTATCACATGATTTCATTAGCTGAGTTAATTGGTCAGTTTTATTTTGAATTTAGTCAATGGAGCATATCATTTTTCTCAAAAAATAATCCTGGCAAATTTTAAATCATGATGAGAGAATTTATTTTTCCTTGTTTCATGGTGATAAAAGGAAATTATTCTTAAAAAATCAAGAGAAAGACATTACACATTTGAGACTCACAATTTTAGTTTTGCATTCAATATCTCTGTTGAAATTTATTTGCAGAACCTACAAGACTATGTTTCTATCTCATATACATTTCACTGTGTTAGTGCTTGGGATCATTTCTACAAAGACAACAAATCACTGCCAAAAATATATTAATTCCTCAGCCAAGCCACTAGTATATTGAGGACTGCTTTCTTTTGAAACATATTTGCTCCATTAATGTAAAACCCTTACGGATAGTCAGTACTAAATTTATTATAGTAAAAGAGCATGGGCAATAAAATACTATTTTCAGGTCCTAGCAGGAAAAAAAGAATTGTTGCATTTGCAGGTATTTTAGTTTAATAAGCTATCATGTGGATAGGCTTGAATAATGGATGCAACAAGACCAATTACTCCTATTTTATTTAGAACTCAGTTTGCAAAAACAAGTAAAAAAGCAAGGGTGTGTGCACAAGTGTTTTAGGTGTGCCAGATGTGGCATGATATCCAGGGGTGGGTTCTACTTACCTTTACTACCAGTTCTGATGATGCACTCGCTTTGTCTGTGATTGGCGCACGCAGAGCACTCGTTCGGTGCATACGCAGTAACCTTTTTTTGGGAAAAAACCTCAAAAGCATTCTGTGCATGCGTGGAGTGCGCGGAGCGCAGAGAACCGTACGTACGGGCGCGCGGGTGGGCCCAGCTCCTAGTCACAGAGAACCGGTTTGGTGACGTCACAGCGTCACCGCTACTGGATTGCGTGAACCAGCCTGAACCGGGAGCAACCCACCACTGATGATATCTCAAGGCCCACATTTCCACAATATGTGGGACCTAGGGTTGCTTTGGCAGACAGAAATAAAGTAGGAGCCATTGGCCAGATTTCCGGGATTCAGAGGTTGTAAAGGGCAGGATGGATGATTAAGCCTTAAAATGCTTAAGGTACCAATTTCACAAATAAAACCTGTACAGCAGGACTAAAAGTCTGGAAGAAAGAACCCATTCCCCACTATCCTGTCAGAGCTGAATAAGTTTCTTGGATGGGAAACTAAACGTCCTCAAAGAAAAAATAAGAAGCCCAGCTGCCTCCAGAAAAAGCATCTTGGGACAACCATGACCTGGATAACTGAGAATCTCTACAGACTGAAAGGAAGAAATTATTTGCACATTTTTCACTCTTATAAAAAAACAACACATTTCATTCATACTTTCTCACACTCTAATCAAATATCAATTATGAATTCTACCACCTGTAGTTGAAAATCTCCCCTGCACTACATTAACTGTATACCTAACACTCATTGAAGGAGAACAGCCTACCCTGCAAAGCCAATTTAAAGAAGCTTTCTACAAAAGGATGAGGAAATGAAAAGATAGATAATAAAAGCATGATAGTACCATCAAAACTAATGGGCTATGTCTTAAGGGAACAGAGATCCCTAAGAGTCTCAGGGCCAGTTACTTGCAGGATCAACTCTCCCTGAGGGTTTCTGTCAGTCCTACTGGATTAGACAGGGTAGGTGCGCTCCAGGTCCTCTCCTTTAAATGTTGCCCTCTGATATGACCTTGGAGGATTGCTTCTTGGTGGCCATCCCAGATCTTTCGAATACCTTCCCACTTGAAGTAGAGGGATGGCTACTCTTGCAGCCTCTTGGAGGGCTGTGAAGAGCTGGCTCTTCCTCCAAGCATAGGACTAAGAGGAGAGTTGAGGTGTAAGGATGTTTGGTCTGGCACTTTGGGGGGAAGGGTACCTTTGTTTTTAACTATGTTTAATGGATTGTTGTGAGCCACCTACAATCATTCTATGTAATAGGCAGCAATATACATTTTTTAAAAATAAAATACAATAAAAAAGAAAAGAAAGTTACAGAAAAGTCTCAACCCAGCCTTTTAGAAACAAAATAGAATGCTTCTCCAACCACCTCTGAGGATGTGAAGGAACAAACAGAAAGAGTCGAAAATCCACTGATTAGATAGAAAATCTGTATGTTCCAAAACTATTGGTACATGCACCAGAGATGGAACTCAGAAGTAGTCTAGGCGAGACATAAGATAAACAACTGAACCTTTAATCATACTTTTAAATGTTATTGTTAAATCTCTCTCTGTCTTTCTCTCTCCGCCTCAAAATGTCTGTGAACAGGCAAAGGTCATTCTTGGGAAAAAAAAGTGAACTATTTGTTACTATTACGATAGGATCTAGGTTCTTTGACAGAAAGCCATCAAATGCAAAAGAAAGTAACACTGAGAATGACTGCCATTAAGTAAAATAGAGGCATAGTATTTTGAAGAGGATTTTCATGTACTTGTAATTTCAAAGGAAAAAAAAACTAATTTAAGCTACCCCTAAGGAACTAAGAGACTTACCAGAGTCCGCAGCCAGCATTCCTCACAGTGCACATGCCAGCACTGGATGGAGGTCAGGGGCATTGTATATGAGTCCTATAGAAAGAAACTAAAGTTACTGCATCACATACTATGAAATTATGAAAATTGCTGATTGAATCTGGAATTGGCAGGGCAGGGCAGGGCAGGGAGTGATGCAGTGGGGGCAACATATTTCTAAATTTTATTTTCTCATTTGACCCCCATACTATTGCTTGATTTTACATGCATTTGTTAACTGATGCACATTTGTAAATATAAAAGGCAAATAAAATGTAAAATATATACCCCAAAGAGAACACAGGCACAGTATAGTGCTGCATGTTTACATGTAGGTTAGGAACAAATGAAACTTTTAAATTTCAATTGTAAAAAATTGAGAAAAATCAACTGACTTTATTGATTAATCATTGAACAGATTAATTTCACATTAAGATACCACAATTCTCTTTAACAAATACTTATAGCAAACTCTTGTTACAATCACTCAAACACACATATCCACCAAATATAATATATGCTTGGTGTCTAGAGAGATAAAAGTAAATGTTAAAAGACACCTGACATTCATACCATTGGGGAGATGTAGGAGATAATAGTTTCCATGCAGACTTAATTGTACTCTGCGTCATAGGAAAAGATATTTCCTAAAATAAAGCTATAGCTTAGAATGAAATACCCCTGAAATAAAAAATCTGAGTTGTAAAAAACTGCACAACATGTACAAAGTGGTATCAACATCTGCAGATTCTGATCCACTAGAGGGAGCTTCAGCACTTCAATAATAATAAGAACAGTCAGGGGCTCTCTATTTACAGCCTTTCCCAGCTCCTGCTCTCCAAATGTTGTGTTGTGAATTCCCATAATCCACAGCCCCCATGATCAAGGACTCTTTTAAATAATTTTGTAAATGGTCTGCATTGAAGCCTTAAGCATTAATCACAGGTTTTGGAATGATTAAGTTACATCTTGCAAATCAGGAAAAAAAACATAAATATATGTTCTACAAATCAACAGCGATATAGTTTATAAAAGCAAAGCCCATACATTAGGCAAAAGTAATGTTGTGTTATATCAGATATACTGATACTAATTTCAAAGAAAGAAAAAAAGTGCTTTTCTCCAGAGTCAAGCAATAGTGGATAGTGCATCCTATCAACGGTGCCATTTTGCGACAGCCAAGGTAGAGGTTTAGTGTCATTTCCTCATTCATGACCAGAACTGGCAAACTACTCACCATGCAAATGAGACATTTATAGCGGTCCCCACGGGAGAGCTGCCTTTCTAATTCACGAACACGAGCCTTTAGCGCCTCAAATGTTGTCACTGCCGAGTCTTCTGTAATCCTAAAATAGATGACAAAGTCAGGGCTGGCTGAGTTCTTAGAAACATTTCGCTGATTTCATTATGTACCAAGTGCAGTAGGCAAACCACATAGAGTTAGGGTACATCTTGGCTCTTAAGAAGTGATTAAACAGATAGAATCAAATCAGCTTATAGAGTATGTAGGCTTGAGAATCAGCTGAGGCAGCCAACACTGGAGAAGATTTAACGGCAAAGGTCAAGGAGCAGAGTAGACAATATATGAACTCGTGGGCAAATACTGTACTGTACTCTAGAATGGGGAAAGTTGGAAGAAGAATACTGATAAATTTTGTGTGATGTTTCCTTTTTGCCAAGTTGATAATTTGACATTAAAAGCAGAACCCTTAATGCAAGTGAACACTTCACAAAAGGTGGTATCATATCCGCATGCAGAGAAATTTTCTGAAAGTTCTGACTTTACCACAAGCATTAAAAAGGATTGTTTGATATGTAAGTGCCAAGCACTTTCTTGCAATAGCTAATCAATGGAATGCTAAACTATCAGAGCATATCTCTAAAAAGAACTTTTACTTCATAAAAGAAAAGAAGGAAATTCTTTCTATATTTGCACGTGCTGCAAATATATTAGGTTTAAAAGATTGAGAGGGAATCAGCCATTGTCTAATATATTAATAAATCTAACTCTGTCATGCTTCAGAGGAGCAAGTAATCCAAAACAAGGATTTCTTATAAGTTTGCATAAAGAGTAGGGATGCAATTCTTTAGGCTCATCCTTACTATGCCTACAGAGTTTCAACTTTCTGCAGAAATGTAAGTTTGCTCTAGCTTAAGTAAAAACACATATTTGTCATATATACATTTTACTTTGATAAGTTTATTTTATCTCCTAATATTTGGCTCCTCTGTTTACTATAGTAACTGCTGCAGCTGAGTGGAATACTGAAGGGACAGATGTGCTACACTGAAGTTAGCCTAAGAACAAAGTGTCTCAGCAGGTAAAACTACAAAGAGAGCTCAGCTTTGCCGGAATAAATTATATATTACGTTCTTCTTCAATAACTAACTGTTAAAAGTTACTGACAGTACAGTGTTTATTTTATGGAAGTTTTTTAAATTGTATTTGTATCATGGATTTATTCTATACAACACTACTGATACACAATATAGAAGATTCACAAATAAATAAATGAAAATTGGTAAGTTAAGCTGGGTAGCATCGTTGATATGAAGTCCTGCCTAAAGAAACTGAGGCTTGGAAAGAAAGAATTAGGCAGTAATAGAAAAAGGCTTGTTTATAGGAATCCTAACAGTCCAACTCTCACTGGACAATTTCAGGAAGTCTCTCAGATGATCACTCTTGTCCAGTAATAAACGAATGAATCAGAAGGCTAAATAGAAGCATATGCAACACCATTCAGTGTCTGTCTGATACAATGGTCAATCAATAGCAAGACTGTAGATCAGGGTGCTAGTTAGCTGGAAAATTACTGCAGTGCTGTGTGCGTCACGCTGGAGGGATCCTGGACAATCAATGAAGGAGATATTGATTTAGTTATTATCACTTCATATGCTTCAGACATTGTTAAATATACATTTATTAAGGGAAGGATATAGGAAGACTGAACAATGTAACCCGCTCTTCCAACTTAGCCAGACTGCAACCTAGTAATAAAATATGTCCAATTCTAATCCCCCGTAGAAAAATATTACAATTTTGCCACTCCTAGATAATTGCAGCTCTAACAGCCAAGGATGGTCAAATGAACACAGACCATATACAAGAGAGAAGTGGTTGGATATTCACCTTCATTCCAGTTTTGCTTCAGAATTCAGAATGCTTTCAAAATAAATTTCCCCTCAAGTTTATTTGAACAGAATACAAATTCCCTTCCTCCTCATAAATAGTCACACCATACATAACATTTCACAAATTTTATAGTCCCGCTGTTTATATATGCCTTGTAAAATATATTTAGAATTGATTATATGCAAGACAAATAAAATTTCATGGACTATATTCAACACCTGATCTCTTTATTGTTTCCATCTTTAAACATAATCCTTTTTTTTTGTTTTTATAGGTCTGAGGATTCAAACAAATTCAGGGCTTCTTATAAATTTTTCATAAGAACATGAATTCCCTCCCTGCTAACTACTTTATCATGGAATTATCTGGTGACGAACATGTGCATAAAAATGAGATTCCCCAAAATAAATTGTGTTTTCTATAAATACAGAAATAAATACAATCTTTGTTAGGTTGCTTTTTCTAAGGAAAACATGTACAAATACAAAGAAACAACAACTCTAAAGAAAAAATGGCATATAAAATTATATGGCAACCTAATAATTAATTATTATAATTCAGTACTAGCAAAATGATCTGAATGAATCTGAGTGCACAGGAAAATATACCTATGAAAAGTGCAAATCTTAAATTATTTCCAGAACTGGCATGGATTTTTCACATTTTAATATAAAACTACACTAGACTGATTTTGTGCAATTAAAAAAAATCAGTTATGCATTTTATTCACTATATTCAAGATAGTCTATACCGAGTAGTTTTCTAAAATATCATCACATTTAAATTGATTAATTAAAAAAATCCATCCCACTTTCTTTCAATCAGCATATTAAAAGGCAGCAACTATAAAGGATTTAAAAGTACAAACATCTTTAAAGAACTTCAAGTGTTCTTTCTCCCAAATCCAGCCTTTATTCCCTATATACTTTGTGTCTAATTATATTTCTGAAATACCAATTCTTGTTCCCTGGCTACACATTTGTTGCATGAAATGCAGTTATGTTCTTTTAAAAACCGCTACTGCAGTGATCACATATACTATTGATACTAGGTAAGTCTGACGATTTCTTCACCTATAGAATCAGAGCTTTTTATCTCTAAAATCTGCTAATGTGCAAAAGAAATTTTCGATTATAGTTTTCTCATAACCCACAAAAAAAATAACCTTGATGATTTCAGTAGCTTAGTAACAAACCACTTTATACTGCATCTATTTCAATGGTCCCACTTACTGGATACCATATAAAATATATTAATTGTGAGATTACAATATGTTTTGGCATTTAGTAAGGAAAAATATAAAAAAGCGGGTCTTGTGGTTAACCGAACAGAAAACATGTGCAGAAAATGTGTAAAAATCATATTCAAGACAAAGTTGTAATAAAGTGTGGGTATAGGTGAAAGTTTCAGTCTTAAGGGGGCACAACATAATCAAACTGGAGATGAAAGCATTAAAAGGCTTGCACTATCAAGATCCTGTATCAACATCAGTAACAACAGTAGAATATGTAAAATGAAATCTTTATCCAATTTGGATTATTTTCACTGGCAGTCATGCAGTTTTGTATAGTAACAAAAGCAGCTCAAGTATCACACTGACTAGCTCACTCCTACCAGCCAAAACATTTACAATCTTACAATAGCCTCCATATTTAACTCGTTAACTAAATGCAATGTAAATGATAGTACTCCAGTTCAGGCAGCAGCAAGAAAGCAAGCTGGGTCAGGCCATGCAGAAGAAATCTCTTTCAGCACTTAAAGAGTTATATGGTAGCTTTACCCTGAAAGAGGGTAATTAACAGATCTATCAAACCTGCTAAAGTGGAACATTTTACCTTTGGGGCTGCATATTTTGCCCAGTATTAGGAACTTATACATGTAAAATATACAGTATTTCTGTTACGTTTGGAATTGCAACTATACTTAGGTATCACATAGGGCTTACATCAGTGGTTCTCAACCTTCCTAATGCCACGACCCTTTAATACAGTTTCTCATGTTGTGGTGACCCCCTCAGTTCCTAAGACCATCGAAAATATGTGTTTTCCGATGGTCTTAGGCGACCCCTGTGAAAGGGTTGTTCGACCCCCAAATGGGTCCCGACCCACAGGTTGAGAACCACTGAGTTAGGCAATCATGCTTTATTCAAGAATTATGGGTGATATCAAATATGGTTTAATACATTCAAAGAACCCAACTACCATTCCTGATTTGTCTCCAACTACTATAATTTTGCACTGTAAAACTCTTTGCAGAATACCCGCTTTAATCATTTTTCAAACCCTTGCTTCATGTTCATACTATCTTCATCACAAAAAAATGTTTCATCTACTGTGCCAAAATATATGCTAGTACCTTCCCTTTCAAAGTAAAGTAAATGCTATATTTGCTTGAAAAAGATCTGAAAGTGATATTTCAGGAGGGATAGGAATGAAAATACAGCACCTCTTAAAAAAGCCTTTTTATGAGCTTCAACATGTCTCTGAAGAATTACATGGCTGCTTTAATGAGTTAACTCATTAAAATTGCTGCATCTTTAACACAAACAAGCAGCAACGTAATTTTCAGGTTAATGTAGAAGCCTGAAAAAAGATATGGTTATTTTAAAGATATGCTACTTTCCAATAAACCCTTTTCAAATCATTTTAAAGGCATATATACCTCAACCAATTAATATTTGATTTCAGTAAATGTTGCAATCTGTTGTAACAAACTATTGAAATTCTAATCTTCTGATGGACTTCAGAACAGGAGAAGTTATGCTTCAAAATGTCATGCTTCAAAATACTTTATCTGAATTTGCAGAATGACAGCTGTTATGATTGATATTCTGCAAAAAAAAAAAAAAAAGACCCAAAAATTCTTCTCTTACAAAGAGGATGTACTAGTACCCACAAAGGAAGCCTGCCCTCCTGCTGAGAAACAAATCATGGGCACATTTTCTTATTGCAACATTTCTAATGCCTTTCCTTCATTAAAGCTCTCCTGTTCTTAAAAGATAACAACCATACATCAAGGAACAGGATGTCTGAAGTTCCTGTACAAAGCTGTCTTTCAATGACTGTTTCACCTACGGCCATTATGAAATGTCTGCCAATAAACAGACTTTTTCCTTTAAGGACCTTTTTCACTATTAATTAGGAACTATACTATTTTTGCTTGTGCAGTTTTCAAAATATATTGTTTCTACCCAGAACTTGACATACATAGCATTTTTGGTGTATGCAATGCAGATTTGCACTCATAAAGGCAGAGCTCTAAGGAATGTTACAAATTATGCCTCCATATTAGAATTTTTCATTTTAGCTTCATTCTAAGATGTAGGTTAGCCAGCAATTTACAACATATCATCCAAACAATGATATGGATGCAAAATGGTTCTTTTTTTTTCTCCTATATTAACCAAGCTCTTGTTTTTGATCATATTATTTGCAAATTTTATTCTTTTAAGTTCAGGTGAAGGAATCTCGTAAAAATCTCGTAAAAGCAAAAAATGGTGACTACATGAAGTTGACGTTGTCATTGTGCAAATAACATAGTTTGTATCAGTGAACAAATGACAGAAATGACAATATTTGCCTTATCTGCATAACAATGTAACTGCAAGTGATATACTCTGATTTAAAAGAGAAATAGGAATTACAGAATCCATTCATCTCAAATGGAAATTGAGGTTTCACAATCTTTAGTGTGTGTGTGTGTGTGTGTGTGTGCGCGTGCATTTTAAGAATTGCCTTGCCAACCCAACTACTTTGGAATAGCAGCTTGCCAGCTCAACTGTTGTGCCACTTTGTGACTCATGCACATTTAGCAATCTGATCAAAAATTCCTTGATATTTACATTGAAATGCAGTTTAGAACTTTAATAAGTGGTTCACCATAGAAGATAGAAAAGATGAGGTACACTGGCCTTCCTATCTGCTTTCTCTGAAGCGCTACGTATTCTTTTCAATACATTTAAATATACTGTACTCTCCAAAGAATATAGAAACATAAGAGTGGAATCGTGCCCTAAAGCATGCTCCTCAAAAGTTTATTAATTCATTTATTTATTTCAATCACCAAATAACTCTGGGTGGCTTGACATACTAGGATTAAATTTTTAAACTAGCCATATAATTCTTGGGTCTTGATTTGACCTGCAACTGTGTAACAGAATGGGAGATTATCATCAACTCCTTTCTATTATTCCTGTGTAATAGAGCCTTTTCACAAAAAAGTAAGATATGAACTCTTGCATGGTTTCCAAATTTTTGGGGTTCTCATCTTCTAACATGTCATGTAAAAACACTGAAATCTCAAGTGAGTTCTAGCCATCCTCCATACAGATTTGCTGAGCACTTGAGTTGTGCTCGAAACTGTAAGCCGCCCTGAGTCTCCGGAGAAGGGTGGGATATAAATAGA
>JANHFM010005326.1:384248-395277 GCA_032468115.1 Grayia smithii | reverse complement strand
GTGGGTGGGTGGGGGGGACTGACTTAGGGGTGAAATCCAGCAGGTTCTGGAAAACTGGTAGCGAAAACGTTGAGTAGTTCAGAGAACCGGTAGTGGAAATTTTGAGTAGTTTGGAGAACCAGCAAATACCATCTCTGGCTGGTCCCAGAGTGGGGTGGGAATGGGGATTTTGCAGTATCCGGCCCCTGGAGTGGTGGGAATGGAGATTTTGCAGTATCCTTCCCCTGCCACGCCCACCAAGCCACGCCACGCCCACTAAGCCATGCCCACAGAACTGGCAGTAAAAAAATGGAGATTTCACCACTGGACTGACTCATTATTTGAATTTAGAGGAACCCAAACATGTACTAGATTTCAATCTGATTAGAAGCATAAATCACGATTCACTGAACCTACCTTAATAAAAAAAAAACTTGAAAGTGTGTGAATTACCCTGTTTCCCCCAAAATAAGATATCCCCTGATAATAAGCCCAATCAGACTTTTGAGCACATGCGCTAAAATAAGCCTTCCCTCAAAAATAAGCCCTTCCAGAAAATATTTAAATGCAGAGCTGGAAATTAGGTAAGACGGCAAGAAGAGCCCCATCTTGCTCCATGCGCCCCAAAATAAGATCTCCCTGAAAATAAGGCCAAGCGTTTATTTTGGGGTTCAAAAAATATAAGACAGGGTCTTATTTTCAGGGAAACATGATAGTTGTTATAAATGTTGCTCCAAACCAAGTCATGTATGTGTATCCTGAAGGTGATTTATGCAGCAAGAAGTACTGAATACTTAAATGACCAGATTGAGGCTAATACTTTGCAGTCAAATATGTAACGGGATAAGAGGGATCTTCATTTGTAAACATCTACATTTTTGTTGTCATTAAAATTGTATTTTTAGCATGTGGCCTGGTTTTTCTATACTTTAGTATATTAGTCCTCAAATACTTATTGATATTTTAAATTCTTAGGCAGTTTTGTGCTCCCACTGATGAGATTTTCTTACAAAGCCTTTGTAGTAAAATTATTTTATTAAGTTGTGAACTATTAGTTGATGTGACTTTGTTTCAATATATTTTATTTTTAAAATTGGTTAAACCTTTTACATAGCAAACACTCCCACTTTTGAAGAATTGGTTGAATGATTATTCTCAAAATTCTGCCCTCTCTTATGGTATATGGATGGAACTGATTGACTTGGAGGCTTATCCATGGCCTCCATGTGCTGATTCATATGACTGAAAAAGGATTAAGTTAGATAAATTCATTCTCATATGGTAACTAGTTTTCTTTGCTTTCAATGAAGATTAGATTGGGATGGAAAGTGGCATAGAAATAGCTATCTTGAATGAAGTGCAACTTCTTGTTCTGTTTTGTATCTCCCTTTTAACAAAAGAGAAAAGACAGAGAGTAAGTATGAAAATGGATTTTTCAGGGTTTTTCTCCACTTTATTTTTAACCTTGGAATAAATAAGAAAGGGCTTCTGTTGAAATCTAAATGCTACCTCTTCCTGAAAGGAACAAATATAGTGAAAATAAAAATAATCCATTACATTGGAACAGCTTAACATTCCAGAAGCTTCTAGCACAAGGATTTTCAAACTTTTCCAGGCCTTGGAACCTGTTAGTTTAAAAACACTTTCCCAGAATCCATGATCAAGAAGCAAATCTCTAGACACAGAAAATAGGTTGTGCTCAGTGAACTTTTTCTTGTTGCGTTTAGTCTCCCAATGAGTTCCGAGTTTCCAAAGTTTGAAAAGGCCTTTATCTAGCAGATAAATCCCTGGATTGACATTAAACATTGTTTCCATATTCTTAAAAGCAAGAAATGAAAACCAATTTTTAAATCAAACTAAACAACCCTTGACCAGAATGGGTCATCATTGCAGATATTTTCTTACCAGATTTCTTAATAGCTTCTAACGTACTGGAAAAATTTTTTAAAAATTCAGGGAGATATTCAGAGATGTATCTGCCTTGAGAGTAACCCACATCGCACTGTTTAGCATAACATTTTGTATTATATCATAAAACGCTTTATGAAATTTGCCAATTTTCAGACATGGGTACTAAAGATGGATGCATTCTGTAAGTCAGCCCATTTGAGGTTTATGTTTGAAAAAGTTTTGCCCTGCAGTGACAATTTTTTCCTCAGTTAAAGGTTACAGACCCAAGAATCTTCGTAGTATATAGATCTGAAAGGGGGAAAGGTTACTTTCACTTTTGAAGCCAAATCCTTTATTATGTATCTGAATAGATGATCAGAGTATGCTTCACCTTTTGGGAGAGAATTTGGGAAACTAAAAAGTTTTTTTTTTCCATGTGCATGTGCATTGTGCAGATACACATTGACCTCACTCTTATAAAACCCTTTTCTAAACCAAACAAGCATCTTGCCCAATCAACCATGAGAAGCATGAAGAGTTATATAAAGAAGATAATTATAAAGGGATTTAATGCTTGGTGAACTCAAATTGCTAAGGCTTATGACAAAGGTAGCACACATGCTTGCTTAACTGGCCCAGCGCCTTGGCTTTGCTCTTATGTAAGCGGCACAGCTGGAGCTGCATCCCAAATGAGATTTGTTTTATGGAAAAGAAGAGTGTACCCCTTTGCTCCTGGGAATGGCAGCCAGTCCCACCTCCCTCTACTTTTGCTCCACTCCTGATTAATGATCTTGTCTGCCTGATTTATGACCCACCCTGGCAGATTAGAGTTTCCCTTTCAACCACCCCCTTTCCCCCACAACCTCAGAAGCCACGGCCACACTCCGCTGGAAATATTAGAGAATTATTAAATAAACATTCATACGTCATGTCTCTTCCCATCCTGAGCTCATCCTAGTCAACACTCGGCAGCCTGGGCCTGTTTGCTTTTCATGCTGACAACAAACAGCTGGAGTGATTCATGGAGAGGCTGGCTACAATGTTTCATGTCATATATCATGCTAGCAGGGCTCTCTGCCCCAACAGAGATAAACTGATCAAGCACAACGGGCTGGAATGAATTTATGACAACACAAAATTGAGGAAAACAAATGGGAGATGACCCAGTGGGGCACTAACCCAGACTCTTTCCTTGGCCTGCAATCTAGTTTGGTGGCAGAAAGCAAAATTGAACATTGGCACTGTGAATTAAGAGGCTAGCTTCTTAACCCGGAAAAGCCTTGATTTCAAGATGGCACTGGGCTATGTGGCCAGCATCTTCGATAGGGGAAATTGAAGTGTTGTATTGTTTGCTATCTTCACATAGGTGGAACATTCTAGAGCTGCATGTCACTGCTGAGATTTAGGGGCCAATAATGCAGAAAAAAGCAGTATGATTAAAGAGCCATTCTATAAGTAAGAAATAAATATTACAAGTTTTCATCTAATTTTAAAATTGTAATAAAAAGGGACAAGAATTTTCCCAGGCACAAATTGTTTTCAATGGCAGAATAAGAGGCTAAACTAGAAACTGTAAGCTCCAACTATCAAATGAAACACAAACAGTTCAATTTTACAAATACTTATTCCTTCCTCAGTCCACCCTCCAATAATACTGGAAGAGATTAACAGAAAGGCAAGACCTTCAGAGAAAATCACAACTAAGGTCAAATCCTGAAAGGCCTTGCATCTTTATGGAGGAGTATGGCAAATTGAAGGCATCTTCACAAAAGTGAAGCCAATAACTGGGGCAAAGATCAAAGAACTGGCAAGTACACCAGTACCCTGGAACCTCTCAAGGTAAGAGGAGGACAGAGATTGTCTACATGTGCTCTGGATTGCTGCTTCTCGTGAGGAGGACAGTGGTTTTCTCTGGGTTTCAGCACTGGGACAAATGGAAAAGCCACCTTGCTGGCAACTGTGGCGAAGCCTTTTAAAGAACAGTTAAATTTCCAAATCTCACTTTCTAGTCACTTTCACAGGTTTCCCAACAATGATCTTAAAAGCTACTGCAGATCTTCAGAACAACAAGCTTGAAAAGTCATTGGGTGAATTTTATTTTTAACTCTGAACAAAAATAAAATTAATTATAAGTTTAAGAAGTTAAAGAATTTGAAACAAATGGCAAAAACCTAAACAAAGTTTTGATCTAAGAAAATTATAAACAGGTTAAAAATCCAAATAAGTTTGGAACATTGTATTTTATTATAAGATTTTTGAATTTATAAAAAATAAACAACCTCATAGGAAACAGACTTGGTTTGGCTATCTTGGCTGTTGTAAATCATAACAAAAGTAAGTTACTTATGATTTTAGAAACTGGACCCTAGAGGGGACTAAAGATTCTAAACAGAAGGAGGAAAAAATCCCACAAGCCTGTTCTTGATGTCACTTAATACTTCTTACAAAATGACACAAAATATTATAACATTAGAAATATTAAAGGAGATATTTGAAAAATGGAACCAGAAAATAATATCAACACTGTCAATAATGATGCCTGCTTCTACAGATAATGTCCCAAAAATGTTAATGATGGAGTAATAGATGTAAAATTAATTATATTTCTAAAGTCCCAAAAGGGAAACTACAAATAACAGACCAAGAGAATGATTTGGAAAAGGGCACTTTACTTGATATACAGAAGAAACTGGCTAAAGTTTAAAAATTAAAATGGAAATACTAATAATAAACAAAGAGAATGACCTGGAAAATGTTTCCTTATTGGATTTACAAAAGAAACTTGTTAAAGCTATGAAGAAAAAGCTCCAAAAAAGTGTGAGGATAAAGAAACATTGAAGAGAATTAAAATCCTATAATAATATTTGGCTGAATAAAAGATTAAGGCAAAGGAAGGAATGTAAATTTGGTTTATTTCATCAAGATTAAAATACAATTCTTTTTATAAATTTCTGGTAACTCTTTATGAACTTTTTGCTAATATCAGTATTGAAAAATTAATACTTTAAAGATTTGCTTATAGGTAAAGGATCGAATGAAGATATATCTTCGTGTAACTTTGGGAGGGGGTAAATAATTATAAATTTGTTTATACTAGTGATGAAGATTGGAAGTCACTTATTATTTTTTTCCTATAGATTTTTTCCTATTCTTTCTCCAAGTTTAGTTTCTTGGTTCTTATTATTATAATCATAATTTATAATTAATAAAATTATATATTAAAAAATCCTTCACAGGCTTTGTCTAAGCTGTCTAATTCTACACATTATCCTCCAGTAGCATTCAATTTTAATAAATTTCTTTTAAAAAGAAATCTAACAATAAAAGATTTAAAAATGAAGGAATAATTTATGCAATAAACATTAAAAGAAACTCTTTTTAAAAATCAGTCCTCTTAGAGTATCACAGTTCTTGTAGAATAACAAATGAATTGGGCCAATGACAGTTATTATACCAAATTCAAGCAGCAACTGAGGAAGTTGGATTGAAATGGAAGCTAGTTAAACAAAAAGCAGATCCAAGATTATACTCAAGGGAACAACCAGCAAATTCATCTCTTACTGAGGCAAGTTGTTTGACATGCCAGAGATTTAGCTCCAAGAAGCCTACAGCACATATTCCATTAACTTTCAACCCAAGTACATTAGCTTTGCACCAGAGGAAGGGCAGTTTACTGTATTGTATTAGCTAATTAAAAAGATACTCTCCATACCAAGACTTTGTTTTGGAAAGAGGAAAGAAAATGAATGTCATTCTTATAAAAGTAGGATCAATAAAGAGAATCACTGCTAACTCCATTAACCATTGTTCTAAGTGGGCAGCCCAGCTGACACAAGTGATAAACCATGTGCTTCTAAACACTTTTTAAAATGCTAATCAGACATTATATGGAGCTTAACACAATAATCAATAATGTCCAGATTTAAAAGCAAAAATTAAAGTTATGAACAGAAGGAAGTGTTCCCATAGAGAACCCGCCACAAGCACCATCCAAAAGAAGAAAAATGAAACCAATTTAGCTCCAGATTAAGAGCGAGGAACTAGAGATGAATCAATTTAGCTAGCTGGGCTGGGTCACCATATATCATGGCTTGGCAGCGCAGGTGGAAGCAGCTAGATAGTAGGAATATAAAAACCTCACCACCTTTTTGTCAAGCCCCAAGGTATGATACTGGTTATCAATTAAGTTAACAGAACCCACCTTTTCTCACACAGCATTCTAACTGTTTAACTATCACAGCAGCAACAATTTATCACTCACAAATTCTAGATAAAGTAGGATGAAATAGCTATAATCTTTGCTTCTAACTACTGTTTTCTGCTCCCAATGGAGTTAAGAGCCTCTATCTAATGGTAGCAACTTACTTCCAGAAGGGGTATCTTATGAAAGAACTGCTGTCAAGTGCAAGAAATGGTAATTGGCTTTTACTTTTTCTGAAAGGTTACAGAGGTTGACTGTCCAAGTTTAATTTTGGTCTTTGAAAGTCAAAGGTTTCTAAATGTTCCATGATAGATCAGGATTTGTCACAAAGAAGCACCAAGTCTATATTTCACAGGACAGAATTATTGTATGCATCAGTTAGAAAAAGTTTAAACTCCTCCAGGCAGCTCTGAATGAAGCATTTAGATAATGTGATCAAGGTGATGCTACCAATTCATCATTTGGACAAGTGTTTTTCAATTTTAAAGGCTAAGATTTGAGAAAATTGACAACTTTCGAATCAATGAAACTGACAGACTCCTGGACAAGACAAAACTAAATTCCTTTGCTTCCATCAGAGGTCCATAAACTGACCATATGCCACCCACCTCAAATGCTGGTTGGTGACCCCTAACCCCTATTACTCCTAAAAGGCAGAAACAGGCATGCTGCCCCAGATCTGAGTGTCCCTGAAGTTTTAGCTAATGTGAACCCAAATTGTTGAGGTAAATAACTCATTTTAACTTTCTGCTCTTCCTTGCAGTGAAGAGCACAGAGAGAAACACACACTACGTTGGCACAGCTTAAAAGCTGCATTGTGGCAGTAATTCATTAATTTTCTTTCTCTCTTCCTTTGATACTTAAAGGCAAATATTTAAATTGTGGAACAACAAAAATTCTCTCTGCTCTCCCCAGCTGTTTACAGAAACTACTACCAAAAACTTGCGTAAGTATAAGGCACTACCTAAACCAAAATCTTGCATAGTTCTTCAGGTAAGATCTGGCTCTAGCAAGTGTTATCAGTTTGTCTACCTCCACAAGTTGTTTCCAAGACAAGTCAGCACAAGGCAAAATATGTGTGTGTTATCTCCTGCTCCAAAGTGCTTTTGCTCCAGCTGTTTTCAACGTGGACCATTCTTCTTGTCCTCTAATAAAGTAGCAGCTTTTAGTAAAATCTGCAGTAAGATACACCACCCTATTTCTAGCACTTTAGTTACAATTACCTATTTTTTCCACTTTTTTTCCTGAACTCCATGCCATCTCTTAAATTCATGTTGTATTTTTTTCCTTTCCATTTTTCTTTCTACTTCAGCCTTCCTTCAACTGTTCACCACTCAAAGCTCAGTACAATACTCAAACCACAGAAGACTATACATACTTGCCCAACATAAAAGACAATATTACTAGCTTGCTGCAGAATGTTGTATTCCTGCAAAGGCATTTCAATATGCATTTCCATGATTAAAATGTGCATATGTACCAGATTATCCTACAGTAATCTTCTCAATTCTTAGAACTATCCAGATGACACATATCATCACTACTAACAATGTATTAGTGCATAATACAGTCTAAAAAGACTTTACATATATTTGCCATGATATTTTTCTTTCTTCAGAGGAATGTTTTTAAAAATGGGTTATCTGAGTGAACTTGGTCACATCTTACATAGTATACACAGCTAAAAAGGCCTCTTGCACTTGTATTATTCTATGTCACATAATGAGCAATCTAGTCTGTTAAGCATTTCTATGCTGAAGATTTAAATGCAATCAATCTACATTATACCCAGAACTCACAAGGAATAATTTTAAATATCACTGTATGTGGCCCTGCCTGACTGCAAGAAGATGGGACAGTATTGTGCATTGCTCTGAACCCCTCTTTTGGTTTGTCACTACCCTTTGTAGAGCAAAATGATCTGTCTCATGTTACTCATTCCCAGTGGAAATGAAGGTTAAAATAATCTAATTCTATTCTGGAGAAAGGGCATAACGAGTAAGTCTTTTGAAAAATAACACGTCCCAGGGGGAAAGAAAAGGGCAGCGTTTTGATACTATAGAGAATTTAACACAAGGATAAGATTTGCTATCATCCCTCTAAAGCCTCAGAAACTACACTGAGGATCTAGAAATGAAACATAAAATCATCTTTTAGAGCCAATATACCAAAATGGATTTTTATCTTTCTACAGATATGGAATTCCTGTAAAGGCTAAAAAAACCCAAAAGGATATGAAAGAAACCCTTTGATTTTCAGCTATGAGAGTGCCAGCTTTAAAAGATGTGTAGTTTCAATTGAAAAAAATATATATGCCTGAGTTTTGGATAGTGATAAGCTGCAAGGCATCTTCTGTAATGTTGCACCTTTGAACCATGAAATATATACATAGACAATTCATACTTACTTCTCTATGTCACTGTTCTTGCAAGTCTTTTGCGCAGGCTCTTGCTTACTACCCTCCCCGTTACTTGTTGATGGCATTTCTGTAAAGGAGGAAGAACTCAATCAATAAAGAAAGTTTATTCAAATACATATCAAACCACAGCATGAGTAAAAGCCTCTCTTCTAAAAATGTAAACACCTCGTAACAAAAGCAAGAATGCTAATCATACAATAATAAAGTTGATTGCTAATTTTAAATCTCCTTAATTCCAGGATGATACAAACAGGTAAACTTCAGAAGCCTTGGACTACCAGCCTTTGCTATAACTATAATGGATGCTGTTAAAGAAAACTGAAAAAATCTGGAGATCACAGGCTTAATTATTTTTATTCTATTAAAAAAAAAAACAGTTTAGTATGGAATATGTTTTTCTATCAGCATACCCAACTGGACTAGCTTAAAAAAATCAAATTTGTCAAGATTACTTTCTACTAACATTTTTTTCAGCTATATACAAATTAGAATTTCAGTATGATTATACTGCTGGAAAGCCAACATCAGAGAAAGAAAATTGGGTTTCTACTATTCCTTCAAAACCATGGTGGTGCAGTTTAGAATGCAGTACTGCAGTCTATTTCTGCTGACTGCTGTCTGCCTGCAATTTGGCAATCGAATCTCATCAGGCATATGGTGACTCTGTAAACCGCTTAGAATGGGCTGTAAAAAGCACTGTGAAGTGGTATACAAGTCTACCTGCTATTGCTACTTTCTCCATTTAGATTTCATGCACATATATTATTTTGTTCAAATAGAACTATTGAGCATGTATAAAAATTAACATTGTTTTGGGTTCCCTAGTTTCCACTATTAAATAGGCATACTTTAATTGTAAAAGATTGTGTTAAAAACCTGTAAACTACTTTTCAGAACAGCAATCATTCCCAAGCAGCCAACAGAAATTAGAATAAGATGCCTTTAAAAAGGCAAGTAAAATAAAAGCAGGATAACCAGCCAAATTAAAAAAAAGTATTAAATAGGTGAAAACTTAGCATATTCAAAGATCTTTATCTGATGTTGAATATGCTGAAGGCAGAATATGAATGATAAATATCCCTTCAAGCTGATTCCATGATTTTACTTAAGGTTTGGTTGTCCTAATGCATTTATCACCATGTCCAAAAAATGGATTTAGAACTCTGAATTATACTGTATACAAAGGAAAATTGAATTTCATCATAAATGTGACCTCCCAAAAATGGACTCTAAAATATTCATCTTCAGTCTCTATGCACCTACTAGGCCAATAAGCAGCCTGCTATATCTTATACTCACCATCACTTGCCCATTTAGAGAATTCTGGTGTTATTCGGGTACTAGGAGTGCCACCACTGAAAGAAGCAAGATAGCAATCAAGTATTTGTTACAGGACAAAAAAAAAAAAGACCTCAACCATACATATCTAGTATTTAAAATGATTTAGGATTTTAGAATTGGCAAGTGCTTTACATTCTAATTATACTTACAAGTTGAGAAAACAGTTATTTCCATTTAACAGTTTAAATATTTAATGTAAATTTTTTATAGCTGTGTTGTAGTTTCTTGGTAGAATTGAAACTTGACTATTGTCAGTTTGATCTTCTGTAGATAATGAAACATGATTTTTCATTTCTTAATATAGTTAAAGACACTCTTAACTAATACGAAAAGCCTATTTTTGTATTCGTATCAGGGAATTTCCCAATTTTGGAAGAAACGAAAACTGTTCCATTCCATCAGTTCAAATTAATTCCATTCTTACTATGTCCCTTAGATCTGTCTTAGTTTAACACAACATATTAATTGTAATTTGTGAAACTACAGATAGTTCTTGACTTATGATTCTTTAATGATAGTTTGAAGATATAATGGTCTCAAAAAAAGTGACTTATGACTTATTCTCAAAGTTAGGACCATCTCATCACCCCCAACACAGTCACTTGATCACAATTTGGGCACTTGGCAAATGGCTCACATTTATGATGGTTGCAACCATCTTGGAGTCACTGGATCGTGATCTGTGACCTTCACAGCCAGTTTCTGACCAGCAAAGTCAATTGGGGAAGCTGGATTTGCTTAATGATTGCACGATCTGTTTAATGACCATTGTAAAATTGATCATAAAATCATGACTTGCTTTATGATTGCACCAACTTATGACAGAAAGTTTGGTCCCAACTGTGGTTGTAAGCTGAGTTGTTGTAAATGTTGTAAGTTGTAAACCTTTAAAATACATACGCACGCACATACGCACATACACAGAGCGAGAGAATAATATAAAAGAATGGAGGGATTTTCCTTAAGATCATTGACGATTACTGAGTAAACTTACTCACTTATATAGATTTAAGATAACTGACAAAGTAGTTTTGTACACTTTAATAGCAGTATTTCTATGCTTTATAAAAGAGGAAACAAATAAAATAGAATGATAAGTAAAGTACTTATAGTGCAACATATTCTTGTATCTTTTCTTTTATGTACACCGAGAGAGTATGCACCAAGACAAATTCCTTGTGTGTCCAATCACACTTGGC
>JANHFM010005326.1:340235-372405 GCA_032468115.1 Grayia smithii | reverse complement strand
ATTCTATTCTATTCTATTCTATTCTATTCTATTCTATTCTATTCTATTCTATTCTATTCTATTCTATTCTTCATCCAAATTGTCAATCTTCTAGTTCCTGTGAGAAACACACTCTCCCCTCTTATTCTAAGAAAAAATAAAAATGAACAAAATTACTCTAGTGCTGCTGGGACTCACACCCATTTCTTCCACACAATATCTGGCAACAATCTCTTTGATATTTTAGCAGCTGAAGAAACAAGCTAAAAGAAGAACATATGGTGATATGGATGCAATTTAGGGAAAAAAGCGAAGGGAAAATAATTTGTAATCTGGTTTGAAATAAATGTTGTATATAAATGATCAGGTAAGCAAGAGTTACATTAGCTACACTGGCACCATTGAAAATCAACTTAACAAGACACAGACAGGAAAGTCGACTTTTTCCTAACTGAAAGCAAGCGGTAGACTGGATCTAAACATTTAAAAGAAAAAGTAGATAAGTCTTCAATACTGGACAGTTTCTCTAAACTAAATCTCAGGGCTTTGATAACAGGAAGGCATAAGGCTCTTTTGTGCTTCCATCCCACTTTGGATCCATCTGAAAAGAGAATCCCATATCCAAACTGCAATGGCAATTCTTCCAGTCCTGTCCCAACCTAACATTTACCCACAGACACTCAAACATTTCTGTGCTTGTTCTGGAGCAGACTATCATCCTAAAGGAAATTTGCAAGCAAAAGCTACTGGTGAAATTTCCATGAAGGTGTCGCCTTCTTCCCATGAGGAAAAAATGAAAAAAAAAAAAAAAAAGGAAAGATGGAATTAGAGTAATCTTGAATTACTAAAGAGGGTCACATCACTGGATCAATAAGCAACACTGACAGAGATCAGGTTGCATTGCAATTCTGCCAATAATAGAGAGGATAGAAAAGCTGAGAGGAGGATTTTTCTAAAGCAGCAGAGCATGAAACAGAAAGCTTGGTAAGCAATCCAAAGCAGTGTCTTGCTTTACAGATCCCAATGGCAGCACTGGGCTTTGCTTGTAAAACAATGCATTCAAACTTTCTTGAAAGACTATGGCTCTTCATTTCATAAAATAAGCTTTTATACTCACTGTAAAGTAAATGTCATCAAAGTCCTGAAGATGAAAGAAAACTAGTAATTAATCAACTAATTAAGCAACTGACTGCAAAGACTAAGGCCACCCATTAGCCATCTGGAATAACTTCCTGCTTTTGAGTCAGCAGCACATATCGCTGATTTTGTTACCTGTTATGCTAGAATAAAAAAAAGGAATTCCTTTCCCAAGGAAGAAGTGGCAGTGAGTTGAGATAAACTCTGCAGTACAAGTAAAGGAAACAAGTGACTAAATACATGAAGCCAGAAAAAAGGGGCAGCTCACTGTCTTGCCAGTTTCAAACTGAAATTAGTTACAGATGCAGTCACGGTGTCTTGTGTAAACGCTATCGATTGGAAAGCTGACAGTCTTAGGAGCTTCAATGCTAAGACAATCAATTTGGCAACAGTGTCACCTGCCACTTTGCTGAATAGTTGACAATGCAATTATCCAGTGTGGAGGCAAGGAGTTGGCGTGTGTCAAATGCAATTAATCACCTTCTGGGCACTATTCAATAATGCATTTCACCGCCTGGTGCAAGAGACGACATGCGAAGACAAGTAGCAGTTTCAAGTCATTGAGGAACCACATTTCTTTCTTTTTGGGGAAACAGAATACCCCCCCCCCCCAAAAAAAGGAATACTGTCCGAGCATAACAACTGCATTTTAAAATGTTATTAAAATAGTCTCAATCAATATTTTTGTAGATGTGGTTGAAAGGCAACTTCAAAACCCAGGAGAGAGGCTGTGTTCAGGGCAGATGGCTAGAGGGAAAAATAACTGAATTAGAATCTGCAACCTTCATTCTGAAAATAGGATTGTGTGCATACACAATTATAGCAAGAATGCTGCAAATGCCAAATGTAGTTAAACATCTCTTGCCAGTTTAGCAACAAATAAAATATACATTCAAAGTGGATTATCTCAATTTCCAGCCTGGAATGGCTTTTAAGTTAGGGTTAGGGTTTTAAGCCATTCTTCTACGTCTCTTTTTTCCTGCTAAAATAAGAGTTGGAAGAGATCACAGAGGTCATCTAGCTCAACCTCCTGCTCCTATTTTCATTACTATTTGATTGAATTTGATAACAGATGAATTATGATTATGAAAGTATCTGAATCCAAAGTTGGCAACAATATCCCAATCTCAGCTTTTAGGGCTAAATGTTTTGAAGTGGAAAGGGAACAGACGGATCTCAATCCACTCTTCTGTAAACAGTGACATTTAAAAAAAAGAACAAAACTTCCCTAAGTGAAACAAAAATGATTTTCTGTATAGTGCAAAATTAAAATATCAGGGAAAAAGACTTTTCCCCCTCGACTTTGTAAATGGAGGGAATTATTGATATGGAAAACCAATGAACTGGTAAAGGCATAAATGGTATATTCTTTGCCTGGCTCTGAATAATTGCTATGAGGGTGATGTGCAGTTTCTGTCTACATTTTCAATGTAAGTCAAGATATTTTATTGGAATGCTGAATATGTTTAAAATTCTGATTTTTATACTTATCTGCTACTTTAAAAACAAAGTTATTTATCAGAAAGATGTGTTTAATTCTGTTAAATTTCTAGAAATCATAAAATTATCACACAGGGAATTGTAGCTCAAATCCCTGCATGATGTAAAATATTCTGGTTAACCCTATACAAATAATTGGATCTTCATCTGCTCTACCTCACAAAGGTTTCACAACAATAAAATGCCATGCTTAACTTCAATGAAAAGTTATCTTTTTATGGATATATAGAATCTGCAAATTTTAAGTTCAAAACCTAGCCTACCTGAAGACTATGCTGTTTATTTAAAGGCTGACTATAAGACATTTTCTTCATTTCATGATGGCACTTTTCTCATTTTTTCTACTTGTTAAGAAGGACACAGAAGAGTAATAAGCATAGTGAACCCCAAAAATATTTGCCAAGAAAGGCAACTTAAGGCCTCATTATACTTTATTGAAGAGTTGCACTACTATACTCAATGGAAAACAAATGTTTTGTTCCTAAAAGCGAAATGTTTTCAAGGAAAAAACCAAGAAAGTCCAGTTGCCTTTTGAAAAGCACCTCTGGGACAACCATGATCTGGATGACTGAGAATCTCCATAGACATTTGTTCTCTTCCTAGCTGACAGAATAACAGGTTTGCATTACAATTTAATATGAACATTTAAGAGCATGCCCAGGCTGCTTTCCTTATAAAATCTTATCATATAATGCATGAATCAGTAGCCTTTTCATTTCTACGAAAGAAAGTAAATTGTTATTGGATTTTGCCTTGGGCAACACTGATATTTGGAGGATGATACCTGTAAAAGCCATCATCCTGCAAGTAGGAGTGATCTCATAGAATTTTGGTCATTTTCAAGATTACTTTTCAGGGATTCAGGCACAGTGGAGATCATATCAACGAACACTGTATTCTATAGACCTTTGAATATAATATTTATATTTGTACCTATAAATATATATAACTTATTTTATGATTCTTAGGGTTCGGCTTCAAAAGTTACAGAAGAGCAGAATTGTAAGGAAATGCTACTGGTCTTAAATTGTTCCTCAGGCAAAGTAAATTTTAGTCATATTTATATCTCCATCTTCTGGATTATTTATTCTGCTTTCTGTGCAATTAAGGAATTATCATCTTGATTTCTTCCAAAACGTGTTTTATTTATTCAAAAGTCACTTGTGCAATATTGTGGGAAATTAACATATTTTATTCATTAATGCTTATAAAAATTCCCACCTTTAAATTCTGTTTCAAGTATAATATTAATTATACAAAATGTACATAGCTAAGTATTTCAATTCAATTTATTGCCTATGTAGACATATAGTTTCTTGGTGCATGTTTTTCTTCTTATTTTTCTGGAAAATATACAAAAAAATTAAAATACAATCCACACAATTCACCTCAATGCACCACAAAGTAGATAGGTAAAAATGATGTAGAACATAGTTGCAAGGTATCTGAATCCTAAATAGCTCTTAATACTGTAAGTAAACAAGATTAGTCATCCTAAGGTATGTAACTAATTCAACATATATTAATGTTGAAATATTAAATATTTAGCTTTATATATAATTTTAACAAGATAAATACACAAACAATCACACAGAATGATTTCTGAGAGGATAAAATTGAACTTGTCAGGGTTTTTATATTTATTCTCTCAGATACATGATAAGGAAAATAAAAAAAACCAAGTACTGTATACGCATATTTGTACATCATAAGGATTACAAGAATCTATAAAGGCTGAAAATTACAAGATTTGTTTTAAGTGGTTTTTTGTTAGTTGTATGCTACACAAAAATAAGCATTTAACTTGAGGAATAATCCCTCAGGTACGAAATCTTTTAACTTGAAAGGAAAGTAATTAAGGAATTATGAAGCTATCTTAAATTACTCTGTTAACATTCTTTCAACCTCATTTCCTATTGTCAAATTGAAAGTAGGTCAATTGAGAATTATGAATATCAAGAATTAATTACAGATGTATTGAAAGGATCTGTACATATTAGAGATTCCTTTTATTTCCTTAGTGATCACCTGAAATGTCCTAATAACTTGCAGGAATACCACTGGCCAGCACTCTTTGATATGATCTTAAATAGCAATAAAACTTTAAAAAATCCAACTACAGGTAGTCGTCAAATTATAATTGTAACTGAGCCCTTATTCTGAATTGTTAAGTCATGACAGTCTTTAAGCGAATCACTGCACACAATTTTATGACCTTTTTTGCAGCAGTTGTTAAAGCGAATGCCATGAACCCATTGTTCACTATGGGGCATTTTTGCCAGAAACAAGAAGTAAACTTGCTTTCCTGCAAAAACATTGTAAATTGCAATTCTCTGACCATGAGATTGTGCAAATGGCTATAAATGCCATAACTTTGAATGTGAGTGCTAAATAACTTTTGGGGGGGGGGGGGGCTGTTGTAACTTTGAATGATCACTAGGCAACCAGTAATAAATGAAGGACAACAGGTAACAAATGAATAGAATCAGAAATTAATAAATCCAGACACAGGCCACGTAGCTTTATATAGAACAGTTTGCAAAGCCATTTTCCTTTCTTCCAGAGATGAAAAAATTATACCCCCACAAATTTGGCATATATGATGAGAAGGTATAGGAATGTATAGGAATGTATAGAGAAGGTATAGGAATATTACTTCTTTATGTCTTTATCTTAGAAGAATGAGAAAGGACAAGCAAAAATATATTCTCATATTGGCAGGACAAATCAGATGCTTAAACTGAACTTGTCATGATGTTCCTTCATTACAGGGAGAGAGCTCTACCATTTCTAATACAATATTTACAAAGCTTCTAGTTCCTATACACATTCACAAGGAAAAATTGCTATAGTTGATGCCACTTAAGCACTTTATTTTGCGGCAAGCATACTGTGACATCAGTGCCCACACAAAAAAACATTTCAATTAGCTGCAAGCCACCAGTTGGGTGACAGCCATCTGCTGGAAATGCCTGGCATTTATATTTTAATCAGTCTGATACTCCAACAGTCATAACAAGTGCAGATGAAACCATGAAAAATTCTGCTACTGTAGAAAATTAGGGTTCTGTGCTGGTCTTTCACTTGGCAAATTAAGAAGCCTGCTGATCAGATTATCAGTCCACTGAGTTCAGCATCTAGTAACCAAGAAAAACTAGAGAAAAGGCATAACGGAAATCCTTTTCCTATCTATCGTATGTGGAATTCAGAGACATACTAATTAATAGGCTTCCTGTAGGCTAGTACTCTTTCCTGCAAAGAAATATGGTATACCAAGAAAGGTAAGGCTTCTTTGTTAGGGTTAGCAGCACCTTCAAGCTAATATACAATGTTATACCAGGTTACTCATAAAGAAAAGATCTTGAAGAGTTCATCTTAGCTTTCTGATAATCAGTCTTTTAAAATCTTACACAACGCTTTAATGAATGTTTCAAAGCAACTGAAATTGGCAAGAATGTCAAGTGAAGAGAGACTTGACCAGTTGTTGTCATACTTAAAAGATTTAGTACAGAAATGGCAAAGAAAGACAACTTAACTACATTTTCCAACCCTTTCATATCTGGAGGGGGCAGCAATCTCAGCTCTATCAGACAGCAGAGCTCAGAGCTTAAATGGGACGTTGCTGGCTTGCTTTTCCTGTCTGTCTGTCTCCCTCTCTTTCTCTGAAGTTGCCTGGACAGCTTCCTCAAGCTGGCGTTATCACTCCCTCTAACCACTCTTGGCAGGCAATCTAATTCCCCCTGAAAAGGTCACTGCCATTTTAACTGCCTTTCAATCACATTAGGAGTATGGCTGCTCGTGCCCACGGAGCTATGCCTGCAGCTCTCCTGGCTAAGGTGCAATCGATAAACTGACATACCATTCCCCCCACCCTCCCAGCAGTAGATGGCTCTTCCCCTGTGCCATTCAGAAGTACTGCTCCCTCCCCATTTACTTTGGCTAAAGGAATGATGCTGTTTGACCAAAATTCTCATAAAAGTGATACTGACGTATCCAGAAAGATAACCTTGTAGGCCTTGAATGAAATAGCTCGATTGTGACAACAAGGGAGGGTTGTTGGGGGATTAGATACACAAGAGGCAGCCACATTCTGGGAACCAACCCGGCCCTTTCAAGACAGGTTGCTTGCCCAAAAAGAAAAAGAAAAAACCATCCACAAAACTGCTTCCAGCTCCCTTCCCTGAAATCATTACTGTTATCTCTCCTGTCTTTACCCTTTTTTCCTCACAGTTACCACCATCATGTTTCCTCCATCGATCCTCATGTAAGACACTGTTTTAAGTCTGCTCGCCTTTTGACTGCACTAAGCCATTTAAGAGATGACAGCAACCTCTATCAGCACAAAGCCAATATGATTCTTTTCAGATAAAGCACTTTTGTCACCCGTTCTCCCTCCCACTCACTCTTTCAAATAGCAGACATGTTAAAAAATGCTAAGCTTTCAAAGGAAAAAAAAACATTTTTGAACCTCACTTTGTAATTCTTTAAAAGGATAACCTCATAGTGGAAACACTTAACGAAAATGAGCAGCTGTTCTTGAAAACTACTGAGGAATTGCTATAAATACTAGGACTATAAATTAAAGACAATAAAAACTCAGTGCCTCTAGTTTTGGAGCAAACACCATGTGGAACTTTAGACACAGATAATAGAAGATAACCTTCCACAAGACCTAGCAGATACAGAAGTCCAATAGGTACATTTGTTCCACTGACTGGGATCTCTACACAGAACTTTTGGAGAATGAAAAATCTGCATCTTTCATCAAAGGATAGTATTTGCTGCTATAGGATACCCAAGAATCCAAACTAGAAGATAAGTGAACTTTACTTGCAAGGAGAACAGCTGCCCTCTACACAACCACAGGTTTTTACCTAAATAAGTCTTTGTGTTTGCGTACATATGGTAAAACAATGATTGACATTTTTTAAAACAGAAAATGTACCTCACTATCAGAATTTTAGGAAATACTGAGCTAAACAAAAAACAAATAGATGGCACTAACCTGCCAAGATTGTGAAAATAATAAGATGGTATGATAAAAGAAATTCATAAACTGCATGAACTGATATTCACTAATAAGTCTGTTTCTGTGAAATACAAGTTTCAGCCTTACAGACCATCTAACTATATCATGAGATTTATACCTATATTGATAGGTTCGCACGTTTTGCTGAGCCATGGTTTGTTTTAATAAGAATGCACACATTTGGATTTCTCATCATTCTAAGTGAACTCTAGTCATCAGCAAATCACAATTTAAATAAATTATAGCTTAACACAAAGTGTAAACTATAATACTAAAAATGTCAGGTCCCCAAATCAAGGAAGACAGATAATTCTTCCAAACTCTGTTCTTTATTGATCCACATGTATAGACAGAATCTTGCCAAACTGAAGCATTTTACTATCTGCAACTACTGGTACTATATATTCTAAAAACTATTAGGGAGGGGCTGTCTTCACCCTCTTCGACTAACACAAAGTATTTGGACTGAGATACCCTTATTCTTCTGGAATTCACCTGAGCCCTCCTGGGAATCCAGCCTACTATAAACCATCACGAAGAAATATTTCAGGGGAAAAAAATCAGTTTAAATCAGTTAAGATATTAATGTTCTTTTTAACAGTGGAATGTAAATGTAAGTTTTCACTCTTAAAATGTATTTAAGATAGAATACCTAGTTCAAGAGTTTTGCAAGTATATGTTTTAGCAACAACTTATGTTTTAAATAAAAACGTCAGTACTATTACTGTCTCCTTAATCCGTTAATATAAGAACTTGGAAACATCAAGGGATTGCATAGGGCAGTGAAAATACATCAAGAATATGCAGGAGGCAGAAACTCAGAAAGCAAATGTTATCTTGAATATATATATATCCTTTCTCCCCTTAATATTAAGAGAAAAGGGATTATCAAAGTATTGTCTAGCAAATGGTTGAGCCACTCCAGTACTGAAAATTATTTGAAAAAGATAAAAATAGCATGGAAAATTTCTCTAATTAAAATTAAACCAACACAACTTAAATTATCTTCTTGAATGTTCTATTTGCAGGGAACTCTTATTTACCAAAAATAAAATTCTTGTATTAGGATAAGAAGCCTAAAGCTGATACAGGAAATCCAGGAGATGTGACAGAAAATTGGGTGGGAAGATTTACCAATGCTGGTTTATTGTGCTGCAGAAAATAACACCAAGATATCTGACAAGAATAAATCATTAGATTACTGCATAAGAATACATGAACACTCCAAAAGAAATGGTTGAATTCTGACCCATCAGCTTTAGCCATGATTTATTCACACAGAAAAGTATGAAGGAAACCTGAAAAAGAGAACACCATCATAGATATCCCTAGGCAGAGGCTGGGAAGGATGGGGAAGGGGAAGTGAACCATGCACCATGCTGCCCCTTACATATAATACTGCAATACATATACAAAAGGACAGAGTTTATATTATGATGTCACTACTCAGGTTTCATCATTTTAGCATCATTCTAGCTAGGAACACTTGCCTAGAAATATCCTTTATAACTCTAACTAAATGATTTAATTTTGAAACCTATTTGCACTAGTGTGATTTTCTTTGCATATTTTAGATTAAAATGCAAATTATTACACACGACAGGTTGTAAACTTTAACTGTGATAGAGAAATATATCAGTTTCCCTGCTTGGAAGGATGCAACATTTTCCACAGAATCATAAGGTTCTCAATCAGTTTAGTGAATCCTGACATAGAGCAAAAGGCTGAGTAGGAGAAAGGAGCCAGGTGCACAGTTAAAATTACATTCACCAATAAAACTCACAAAGGTCACATTTTACCATAACTCATTCACTCCTTTGTAGCCATTTTTCCTGTCACAGGGGAAGGAAGAGAAAGAGGAAAAATAAGATGTGTTTGTCTGGAAACCCTCAGGGCTGAAGTGCTGGAGGTGTATGGCAGGTTGGTGAATTGTCATTTATCAGACTTAAAAAAGATAGAGTGATAAATGCATAACTGGACCTTTAATATTTTATGCAGGTGCTAAAGTGACTTAGCTGTCAACTTCCATACATCAACAGCAGCTGATAAAGTTGCTTTCGTTACTGTAGATTGGTGCTATTTACTAAGCTATTTTTCGTAATATTTTAAAATGCAGAGTATCACTGAAACTGACTGGCCTTTGACCGATGTGTCTCAATATTAACGTAATATTTGTAATTCCAACCATCTAATTTTGTTTTCATAGATGCAAAAAATTATTTTTATATTAGCAAAAATGCAAGTTTCAATGTACACTGAAAACAAATGCATTTTACAGCTTGTAAGACTGCATTTATCAACAGTACAACATTTAATATCAAAAAGCTTCCCCAAAGTAATTTAGCTTTAAGAACTAAGAAGGGAAATTTACCTCTGAACCCCCCTTCCAGGAGGGTGGTAGCACGTATTCTCTTCTGCCCACACCATTCATATTCCTCAAAGCGATTACCGTTCTCGTTCTCAATGTCAACAGGGTCATCCTCCATCATGCATGACCCTTCCCTCTGAGTAAATAAAACATTAAGCATCTTTTTAGTATCTTGGAAAATAGATAATATTCATCCTAGTAGGGTTGCTGAGGTAAATTATGGAGAATTTTGCAAGGTTAAACTGCTTACGAGCAATGGCAAAACATTACAGATAGTGTTGTTTTAAAATTATGAGAGTTCTAAGAAAAAAATATAATTGAAAGAACTATGGAAATTCAAGGCTAGATTATTTAAATAATGCCTAATACTATCTTATGCCACCCAATGAATTGTCAAATTGGAATTTGAATTGAGAATTTTCTGACCAATATTCTATCTGCTGAAGTAAGCTATAATGGTCTGTTTTAGCAAGGAAGAAAAGTAAAAATGTCCATCGCACTGCTGAAAGAATTTGTCTAAAAAGTATAAATAACTGAAATACAATGACTAATACAGATTGTAATCTTTTGTTTAAATGAGTAAATCAGAGCTATCATCAAACCCTGCATTAAGGCCTCCCTCCAAACACACCACCACCCCAATCTTATTTTAGTATTGTATACAGTATGAAAAAAATCCAATAAAATGAGAAAGCTTGGAAAAGCCAAAAATTGAAGCTTTAACTAGGTTAGAATCGATCATTCTGGATAAAGCTTTAGCATTATTTTTGTTAGTTCTCATATACAACTACTATCTGCATGAACTTCTATCACAATTATTTATATGTGTGGCTACTTCAATGGTTTATATACTAAATTGTAAGGACAACAGTCAGGTGGCTGATTTTGAAGGCATGATTTAATTCATTAATCAAAAATAGCCACATCAATAATATCATCATCTGTAAAAACACCAGGTCATGGTCTGCTATTTTAAAGGATGTGGTATCTGTCATGTTCCAAATGACACTAGGAAATTACTGAGCACCCTAACAAATGCTATAAATGGTATAGGAAAAATAGATCCAAGGTCTAATAAACTTATTAAAACTAGAGCATTGATTGACTTGATGTCTGTGGTCATCTTTTCTTAAAAGGAGCGTAGCATCTAGGTGCCACATATATAACTTCATCATTAGGTCATATCCTAATTTTGGAGGGCCCTTTTTAATCTTTAAGATATTTTAAGGACAATAATTTCCATGACTGAGTTCTCCCAAATCCTAACACCCCCCCTCCCCCCAAAAAAGGGCTGTTGCAAAAAGCTAGCCATTTTTTCATTGCATTTCAGTGGCTCAATCTCCGTATCGGTGGGGAGGGTGCTGACTGCCACTGCTACTGTAACAGCAATGGAGACTACAATCCATTCTCATTTGAAAGACTAGGAAGACTGGCTGTAACAGAACAAGACTGCCAAAATGATAAGCAAGTAATCAAGTGGATCTGCAAAGGAACTTTCAAGTCTCAGGTCTTCAATTGGCAACTTCGATTTCTATCCAGATATCAGGCATAGCAGAGAGTGTAGAAAGAAAGAAAGGAGAGGCAGCAAGGGTTTCCTTAGCATTTCTACCTTTGCAAGGCATTGTTCGACATGCCCACTCCTCTCCTCCTCGGATCCTGAGAGAGGCTGGCTGCACAGGGGACATACCTGTCCTTCGTCTTGCTTCCTCCTTTTCATTTTTCCAATCCGAGCTGTTCAAGGAAAGCAGAGGTAGAAGAAAAGTACAACAGGTTACATTTGTAAGATCAGCCCCTTCTCTATCTAGTATCAATAGTATTCATATCTATTCCTTGCAAGGGGCAAATACGAACACAATTAGAAAGGAAGTACCACACAGGGTTGAATTTTATCTTGAGAACTCTAAACTTAATCCTCTTCATCTTTCCATCTTTGTGGCATGGTCAAACATAAATCAAATTCCTTGTCTTCAAGAAATCATGCTTAATTCTTAATAATTATTGTAGCACTGCACCCTTCTATTAAAAAAAACCTAAAGCCATTTGAGTTGCCTCAAAGCAGGAAAATTAATTGAAGCAGAGAGCTTCCAGATTCATTCCAGAATAAGTCATCAGTAATCATTTTGTCTTCAAGGTGCCCAACAAGATTTATTTATTTTGGAATACTTTATTATGGAAGATTTTTCAAACTACTGTAAAATAAGGTGCTTTTTATACTGCTATCCCCCAGTGGGGAGTGGGCACATGTAATAATAGAATGAATGGCAGCAATTTAGGTTTCAGGTTAAAAGGGATATGAATTAAACCTTCCTTTAATGCAATTTTGTATAGGTATTCGAATTATGACCAATTACTTGAAGTTGCAAGACACCCTCCCCACAAAGGCACTTATGAACCAGTTCTGACAGCTGCTTTCCCCCTGCATGACCAGATTTTGGGTTGACCATTTGACTACAATTTAAGACTTCTTTTTTTGCTGAAAAACAGTGTTCATTTCTGGGTTTGGGTGAAAATGCCCCATAGTGAACAATGGATTCGCTTAATGACTTAATGACCATGGTGAATTGCTTAACAACTGCTGGGAAAAAGTCATAAAATGGAGTCCATTTCTATATTTGTGATAGTTTTTAATGTTGAATAGTAATTTTGCAAAAACGGAGGTAAAAAGTTATAAATTGTGCACCTGCTTTCAAAGGGGGATAATTACAGTATTATAGCTGAAACATATTTATCAGTATTCAACCAGCAGGGATACTTTATAGTTTTATATACTTTTTTCTCTGTTATTGTTATGTTTTTTTATTTTTTTATTTTGACTTTGGAAATAAAAATAGAAATAAAAATATGTATACCAGAAAAGCACTGATCAGAATGGTTCAGACAAATTATGATTATGTGATTGTGTTGTGGTGATTATGTGTTGCTATATGTTACAAAAATATATAACATAAATGTTATATTTGTTGCAATTTCATAGAATTCATACCAAGCATGAAAAATGACCTCAAAAATACTCTAAGGAAAGACACAATATGGACAGGAATAACTGGTAGATGTAAATTGCTATTAATAATTTGAAAATGCAAATGCAGGATAAACAAAGTCTGTTCAATTACACGGTCAACTTTAGTTGACCATAAAATAATCAGTCATGCAAGTATTTGAAGAATATTATCTTCTAGTCTATTTTTCTAAACTCCATTTTTTTTCCATTTTTTCTCAAACAACAATATCATTAGAAATCTCCTTATCTGTAGTCACTAACAAAATCAGCAATCACTTATTCTTAATCACTCATCTAGTTAATTTGCAATCAAGACAACTTCCATGTTATACTTTCAATATATTTTCTTTTTAAAAACCATCCTCAATTACCAATGTAAGAAAGTTAGCACCCACCCATCTCCTAGAAGAATTAAAATATTATAGGAAATATTAAAAAGGCACAATATTATATCTCCCAGGATGAGAAAAGGAGAAACAGGCCCCCACCTTTGCTAGTAGCCCCAGAAAGACTGATGCCAACCTATCTACAAGACAAAAGGCTGGGCCGGTTTATCTACAACACAAAAGACCTTCACCCTAAGGACATAATGGAATTAGCCTTCTACTCATCTCACCACATGGCACCTGGGAAGATAACATCACCCAGCAAGATTCAACCAAGCTCGGGACCCAAGACAACCAAAGTTACCCCTGCTTGGCCCCATGGGTGCGTCTGTCTTTGTCTGTCTCCCTCCCTCCCTCTCTCTCTCTCTCTCCCATGTGCTCATTTTGCCCAGGACCTCAAACCATATGATCCTGTCCACCATTAAACCATCTTTCCAAGCAGTCTCCATGTTCCCAGTGTCTTTCTCCCCACTTGGAACTGAACCCAGATGGACATTTCTTCCAACACCAGGATATTGATATTGTTTTTCTCAAGGATACCTGGAGTAATATCTCTGATTGCATTTTTTTAAAATAAATCATTCACTGCAAAGCCTGTGATGCTAATTGAAGGACAAATTGTAAAACATTAAAAATACTTAATGTTAATAACTTGGATTCTAACTATTTGTAAAACTTCTTGGACCCATTTTCATGTTGCTGGATTATTATGTTTATTATTTATATGCTAGCATCATGTACAGGTAATGTAAAGGGATTGGTTTTTCCTAGGCTGATGAATGTTTGACACAATTCAGAAAATAAGACTACATTATTATTATTATTATGCATTCTCAGTGGTGGAGACAACTTTAAAAAACATAAAACATGAAACAGCTATTGTAAACAAAAAAATGCTCTGGCCCACAAAATCAGAGTGGCAGAAGCCAAATATTAAATACAGCAAAAGGAAGATAACAAAAAAGTTAGCAATAGCTTGATGGTGGAATTCAGGAATGAGAACAAGGAACTGAGGCTGTTTGAAAAAACGAGTGAGTAGAATTTCCAATTGCTGCTATAAAGCTCTGCTATCACTTCTAATCAGCATAGGAAGGATGGAGTAGCCCCAGAGGAAGGGGGGCAATTGCCGAGCTGTCCCAAAGGAGAACAGCTCAAAAGAACACACAAGTGAGACCACGGTATTGTTAATTAGTGCTGATAGATGAAATCATTTCTAATTAGCTCACTAATCCTTCTCCCCTGTACTGTTGTCACAGGAGCAAAGAGAGGGGCTTGGTTGATTTTTTTCCTAATGTTTAAGCCAAAGATTTTTTTAAAAGAATAAGCCTAAATGAAACAACAGAAAAACTAACTATCAGTTAAGATTCCAAACAGTCAGGTTAGTTTTTGCAGTTCCTCAGTTAGAATATAGTTGAAGTTAAATTCTGTAAGAGACTTTGCTATATCAATGAAACAGACATGATAAAAGAAAGTTTGATAGTTTTAAAATGCACAAGACATTTTAAATTATTACATTTATTTTGCTTAAATAACCAGGGCATAGAGAAATCAGTATTAGCATTACAATAACAATTCTGCCACTGGAATGATTTCATGAACCAGAGTGTTGTTGATAGTTACTTTTTTTTTTAAGTATTCCTTCTTTGACTTGATTAATCATGGATCCAAATTGCTACAAAAATTATTTCAAACACATTCATTACTTTCTTTTCATGTTCTGGTTTATCTGGAATTTTTATTTTGGGGAGTCTTAGAAGGGCTCTTGTGCCAAAGCAGTTATGTGAATGTGCCTAACAGAATATTTCTGTAGGAAAAGCTAGGAGCCAGGTCCCATTCCTTTTCATATTCTGCCTTTGTTTTCTGTATTCTTCATTGTTTTGCAGGGCCTTATTTTGTATGTATTACATAACTTTTATATTGCTGGGAAGCCTGGAATCACACCTACTTATGTTTCATAATCTAGGTAATTATTCTCACATTTGTATTCCACATTCTACCTAGGTTGTGTACTCTATTGAAAAGAAAAACCTAGCATGTCTTTTTCTAGTCTACTAACCTAGCTATTAGTTATTAGCTTCTAACTCTTTTGCTTGACCATCAATCAGTACTTGCTCAGATCGTACCATCTCTTCTACATATTCCAGATTGGTATAGTTAAGAATTGTATTCAATTCACCCCTGGAAGCAAATTGACACAATTATTTTCAGAATTAATGTGTACATCATTATTTAAATAATTTATATGACCATCTATGTTGATCCCACTCAGCTCATAACTGGTAAAAACAGGAATACCACCCCCCCCCCTCTTTCAATAGGCATCAGACCAATCAGTCTCTTGACTCAACTCCCATCCTAGGTCAACATTTGGGCAAAGAGCTAGGTCTACTGCAAGACTCAAAGGATAGTGATCCCTCACATTTCAGATAGAAGGGTATTTCAAGGTTGGGACAACCACAGAGAAGGTATGCCTATGTGCAGTTAAATTTCTGGAATTATAGGTTAATGAATCTCAGGATTTACTTTTTAGTTTTACATAAACCAAAGTATTATAAAATAGTTTTATTTGGGGGATATTTGGGCAATTTGGAATACATACGGGTACATAAATGTTAGCAATTCCTTATTTCAAAACTGTCATTAAAAGTCAGAAAAAGACAGATTTTTAAAGTTGTTGGCAAGTACAGAGCCTACACAAATATGCTCCAAATCACCTTTTCCTTTAAAATCTGGATTGCTGCACAGCAACAAAAGCTAAAGAAGCCTTTGATTAATATTATATTTCAATGAAGCCAATACACCCAGCAAGAACTGATTTGCTTTAAAAAGTCTTGGAAAAATATTTGTGTTTCGGCACTAGGCATTTTCCAATAACAGCACCAGATGCTGCAAGGAATATTTGTGAAATGATCAATATATGAAATGGTACAATAGTATATTCATTAATCATATGCCAGAGGTATTCAATAGAAATTGTACTGCAGTTTATGAATGTAAAACACAGATTACATGCATTCACAATGCAATGCATGGTGCTAATTAATCTTAATTCAAGAGTTCACTCTTATAATGTTGTAAATACACTAACATAGATCTTACAACCTTGCAGCTGCCTAGTAATTTTGAATGCATAATAAAATACTCTTTTTTCACAATTTTAGAATACTTTATAATTTGAAAGTCTGAGATGTCAGTGTATTTGCTTTTGATTGAAATAAGCACTAACAAATAGAATTAAAGAATTATTACAGCTTTTGAAAAGGTATTTTTGCTTTAAAGCACTCAGATTTCATGGTAATTCATATTAAAATATTAAATATTTTAATCTGACTAAAAATCTCAGCGCTAAAAGCTGTAAAAAAATTACTGCATGCAAATATGGAAATCTGTGGTTTCCTTATAAGGGCAAATAATTTGAGGAATTAAATCTGTGGAAGTTAAATTAAAAGTTAATCTTGATTCTCGACAAAATGCCAGAGATTGAGCGCAGAAGATTACATACACACAGATTTGGAAATTGATCAGAAACTGAAGAAGAGCACATATGAAGTGTGGTTGCAAAAACTATCAGAAGAAAAATGTGAAATAAGGACACTATTTTTTTTTTATATATGCATGGCTCTAAGTAGTATCTCATTTGAAACAGTATCCAGTACTGGTGGTAAGGACAGCACCAATTTAGGAAAGATTCAAAGAAACAAAAACAGGTTGGCAACACAAATGATAAGGCTTTAAAATTGTAGGTCACAACTTGCTAAACTACCTTATAAAGGAAGAGAGCACTAGCCTTATCAGACACCAATACTGGAAATTATTATTCCTAACAGAAGACAAGAATATAAGTCTCACTCACCATTCAGCCGGGTCTGTCTGTTTGCCCTTACTCGCAAAAAAGTCTATGAACAAAAAACACAAGAATGTAAATAGATAGGATTAGGGCCCTGCTAATGAGAAAACCAGAGAATAATTCAATCAACTTTAAGAAGTATTCCTGAAAGGAACCCACTCCCAGAATATTTTTAAAAATACACACCAGTTTCATTCAACCCTTAAAAACCCTCCTTTCTGGTTTATTTTTCCATATATTAATTCAAACAATTCATAGTTTCCTAACAGCTTCCTTTATTAATGTTTCCTTTTGCTCAACTCTTAAGTCATATTTGGTCACATATCTCTCTCCTATAAAATGATATTGCCAGTCCCATTTGCTTTCTAAAGTTCATAGATTGTCCATTATCAAAAACATTCAGTCTGTAATAGTAGCTGTAACCAGGTTCCCCGCCTGCCTCACTATCTTAGGCTGGCTCAAACTCCAAACTGATCTGCCAAATGAGTCTCTCTATTTTTGCTAAATACAACTCCAGCTTTCCCCCCCTCCCCGTACGTGTCCTGCCATGCCTACTAGTTTCCTAATCAACTCTAACGTAGTTAGTTTTCGCTTTATATGAAAAGAGGCCTCTCCAAGTTTATCCTGAGAATGTAAACAGACCACTCCCCCTCTCAAGGAAGGACGGCCCAGCTTCCCTTAGATGTAAACAAGACCTATTCCCTTCCTTAGCAATAAAATGGCTTCGGCCCCAGAAACGGTCCACGTTCGCACCTCCTCCCGACCACCGGGCTCCCTCCTCTCGCTCTGCATGGCCGGGGATGAGAACGGATACGGGCAACGGCCCCGGCACCTGCAATTAACTCCCCGCAAGAGCGGTCGTCGCCATATTAGCTGCGATCATGTGACCAGCCGTCGCCGACGCGGGGTGAGAGTTCAGAGGAAGTTGTTCTCATGGCAACTAAGGCTGGGAGCGGGCGAGGGTTGAGGGGTTTCTGCCATAATAACAGCGCGTTCCTCAATCGCTTTTATAAACACCGGTTACCACAGTCCGGATGCCTGAAATGTGTAGTCTTTGCCCATCAGGTCGTCCCCGTCGCCTTTTCTAACAACTTTGCGACTCACACACAACTCCTTAGAACAAATCCGCGCTCAAGAGCGCGCCCGGTCTGCACTTTGAAAAGCAGCTTTTATTTTCACAATAAAAGATCAAGGTTACCGATAGTATTCTTTCTTTTTCCTCTTAATTAAATAAAGAGTGTTGCAAAGACCCGTGCCCCCATTTTTGTAGTAGTAGTAGCAGCAGCAGCAGCAACTTTGGCAGATACCCAATATTCTGGTTTCACTAGCCTGACCCTATATTGATCAAGAAGTAAAGAATGGTTACTGGCCAAGACATAAATATACATTTCCTAAAACGAAAAAAATATCTTGCTAATGGCAGCACTGGAAATGGCATGGCAGTGCGTAATTTTCATCGTGATTTATGTTCATAATACCTGTGTGCTTTAGTTATTTTGCCAATAATTATGTGGACTGCTGTCCATGCATTTAATGAAATGGATCACAATCCACAAAAGTTTATATCATAATTGCTGCTTTTTCAATTACTACATATTTTTGCTGCAACATTTCCACACAAATGGAAACACAATCATGTAAAACACGATATCTGCACTACAGAAATTTAATTTTCAGATTTAAGGTTTAGCATGTTGTGCAAATCCTTAAATTCATTAAAGTTAAATTAACTTGGGTAAACATACTGTGCAATCTTCAACTATAAAGAGTCTTAGTCTGTGACCACAAATAAATTATATATATATATAACTATAAAGAGTTAGAAAAGATGTTTTAAACTCACTAAAAATTTCTAGAAAAATAAAATAGAAATTTAACAGCTGAAAAGTTTTCACTATGTTTGATAAGCATGAATAGCGAAGATGATGCAACTTTGAAGGTACGAAAACCCATTCGAAGTCCAACCTTAGGACCTTATTGTCAGATCACTGCCTATAAAAAAGAAATTATGCAGCAATTAGGTGCTCTGCTAATATGACATCCCAGATTTGTTTGGATGAGAGATTTCTTTAGTCTTAAAAATGTTGTAATATGCATCATAAAAATTTAATTGTCAGAAAAACATTCATTTTATGAGAATCTTTAAATATCCTTGTACATAACAAGAATAGTTGTTAGTACACATTTTGAATACATAAGCAAGTTGCCCTTTTATTAAAGTAAGTAAAGATCAATATCTAATATGCTCATATCTTGTAAATATTTAATCCTATTGAAGTCAATAGGAGTCAGCTCTGTGAATTGTAGCTCTTTGTAGTAGGGCCAATATCCAAATAAAAATATTTCCAAATTCAAATGTTACTAAAGCTGTCAGGCATTATTTTACTGTGTTATTTCCAAATTGTTGTTGCAAGAAAGTTAAGCCTATAGAATAACAGAATTAAAAGGGACATTAGAGTTCTTCTAGCCCAATCCCAGAGAGGAGAACCTATACTGGCTGCCCAATCTCTTCTTAAAAATCTCCAGTCATGGACCATCTACAATTTCTGGAGGCAAGCTGCTCTACTTATCAATTGTTCTCCCTGTTAGGAAATTTCTTCTTAGTTCTAGGTTGGATCTCTCCTTGATAAGTTTCCATCCATTACTTCTTGTCCTGCCCACAGGTGCTTTGGACAATAGATTGACTCCATCCTATCTATGGCAATCCCTCAAATATTGGAACACTGCTATCATGTCACACACACACACACACACAACCTTCTCTTATATAAGAGAAGAGAAGGAACTATGTCCTGTAGACCTGAGAAGTACCGTATCCTATTAGTGTAAAGCTATCAAAGATTTTTCAAGCATTAATCAGGTGTGACAGTGTTAATAATCTGAGGATTTTACTGTTATAACTGATCAAAGCATCAAAAACATTGAGAATTTTAAAAAATCCTAAATCACTGAATTAATTCAATATAGAGAATTTCCCCATATTTTCTTTCAGCAAATATGGCACTACATGGAGAGCAGCAATGTAGACTTTTAGTGATGGGGTTAGCCAAGATCTCTATCCTTTGTGTTTTCTAATATTACTCCTAATAATATTTCCTAATATTATTATTACTATAATAATATAGTAATAATTATTATAATAATTACGCTCACTCTGATATTATCCTTGATCGGAATCCTTATCATACACATAAATTTTCGCTGGCACTACTACTAGTAATAATAACACTTAACAGTGTACTTTTTAACTCATGTGAGTACATTAATATTAATTCTGATCTGATTTATACCGTGTTTCCCCGAAAATAAGACAGGGTCTTATTTTCATTTGAAACCCCAAAATAAGGTCTTGGCCTTATTTTGGGGGGTCTTATTATTTTGGGGCATAATTTGGGGGTGGCCAGTGGGGAGAGGGAGAAGCAAGGGGCAGGATGCCCTGCCATGCTCGGTGAGAGAGAGATGGCAAGAATCACGGTTGCTTTTGCAGCTGATTGAAGCTGCAAAAGCAGCAGGAGGCCCCACGCGTGTCGTGCCCCTTTAAGAACAGTTTTAGTTAGTTCTCAATCAGTTGCCAAGAGATTGGCCCCGATTGAGGCCTCTTGCAGTGGAGCTCGCAGCCCGGCACTTGAGATGGTCTTGGGGAGGAAAGCCCCTTTATGCAACCCAGGTGGGCAGCCGGCTGGTTGAGAATCAGGCAGTCCTGGAAACTGCTCCCTAGCTGGACATGTAACTCTGACAGGAAGGCAGCACCGAACAGGCGTACAGGCCGCCGCTCAGTAGCCAAAACATTTGACAATGCAGGCCAGCTCCTATCGGGCTGCCAAACACTTTTCACCCACTTCATCTTCCTCTGGGTGAAAAGTGGGCAGGAGTTCAAGAAATCAAATCTGTCTGTGTCTGAGAGAGAGCAACAGAGAGAGAGAAAAAGAGAAACGGTGGAGGAGAACTGGGTAAGAGGACCAAGCCTCCCCTGCCCAGAAGCAACGTGTAGCCTCTCAACATGCTTGCAATTCTCCTTACTGTGAGAGGCTGCATGTTGCAAAGAAGAACGAAGCAAGGCGGTAGGGGGGTGGAGGACAAAGCCAGGCAGAGACTGCGAAGCGGCATCGGCTTACCTGAAGGCCCTTCAGCCAGGCCACCCATGCCAAACCCTCCCCTATCCTCCAGGGCAACCACATCCCTTCACTAACCTGCTTTCCAGCTCCGTTCTCCGCTGCACATTCAGGAAAAGAAAAGTAGTCTGTTGAACTAGGGTTAAAAAAAATACTGGTAGTTGAGACCTTCCAACTTCTCATGAAGGAAAAAAAATCTTGTGAAGTTGGAAGGTGTTTTTACCATAGCCTCACAGACTACTTTTCTTGCCCTGCATGTGACGGTGGGGAACAGAGCTGGAAAGCAGGTTAGTGAAGGGATGTGGCTTCCTTGGGATGTTTGTGGGGGGTGAGGGACTTCTTTGTGTATGTGTGTGTGAGAGAGTGGTGGGGGAACATTGCTGACAGCCCTGGATAACTCTCCAAGGTTGAATCAGATCTCTCTCTCTCTTTCTCACACACATGGTTCTTTCTTTGGGATTGCAGCACAGACACCCCTGCCAGGATTGGAAGGCTGAAGGCTTCAGATGGAGCATTTTGGGGATGTGTGCCTGGGCTGTAATCCCAAGTAAAGAACGATCAGCAGGAAAAAAGGGGGGGGATTTTCTTTCTGTCCTTTCTTTGGGATCACAGCACAGACACACATCCCCAAAATGCTCCATCCGAAGCCTTCAGGCTTCCAATCTTGGCAGACAGGGACATCTGCGATCTGTGCTGCGATCCTAAAGAAAAGACAGGCTGCAGGAAAATCCCCCCTCTTTTTCCTGCCAATCGTTCTTTACTTGCAGCACAGACACCCCTGCCTGCCAGGATTGGAAGGCTAAAGCTTTGGATGGAGCATTTTGGGGATGTGTGTCTGTGCTATGATCCCAAGTAAAGAAAGATTGGCAGGAAAAGGGGAAGGAGGCCAGCAACTGGGGAGGTATTCTGGAGATCTGGACCGAGTTGCACAGCCCTCACTGGCTCAGCTGATCAGCGGGCAGAAATTATGGGGCTGAACCTCTAGGAGGTGACCGGGGAAGGGAGGGCTGCCTCCTGTGTTGCCCACGCCCACCTCTTCACTAGGGCTTATTTTCGGGGGAGGGCGTATATTTACACCCACCCCAAAAATCAGGCTTGACCTTGTTTTCGGGACATGTTGTATTTTCAGGGAAACACAGTATTAAATATTTTACAATCAATTAGAGACACTGTAAATAATTGAAATTAAATAAAATATGTATTGTAAGCAAACACTATGTTTGAAAGAAAGATATAAATATGTTTAGAAGTCTTTCAAATGTCTTCATTCCTTTGTTTTTCCTAATTGTACTTCTGTATGTCAGGTAGGCATTGATTTTATAAGATTTATAACAAACACATCCATCACAAATTGTTGTATGAATGGACAACTTTGCATTTCATAAATATTAAGACAGCATTTGGGAACTAAAACAGTAAACAATCTTACTGGGATTCAGAGGAAAAGAGAAAGGAAAAAAGTTATTTGCAGTTTTAACACAATCTTAGCTGGCAGCTTCATTCTAGTACACTGAAACTCTTGCTTAGATGCTTTGACAATATTGTTCTTGACAGGTGATTCCACTAAGAACACAATTTATTGGTCTTTGTCTTCAGAGGTTCAAAACACAGTATCAGAGTTAGAGACCATCCTAGGTAATTTCTTCACATACTTTTGTTTATGAACATCATCTCTATGTGTGGGATGACATTGAAACTGTTTCAATAATATGTTAATGAGATTTATATTATATATTTATATCAGGGATGGGTTCTACTTACCTTTGCTACTGGTTCTGTAGGTACATGCGCTTTGCATGTGTGCGCTCTCAACGGGTGCTCCTGCCTATGCGCAGAAGCTTTTTTGAGCAAAAAAAAGCTCAAAAAAAGCTGCGCATGCGCGCAAGCGTGCGCAGACAGGTAAGTACGGGTGCGCGGGGGGGCCTTCGGTCTGGGACTGTTAGAACCGGTTCAGTGATATCACAATGTCACCGCTACCTATTCTACAGAACCGGACCGAACAGGGAGCAACCCACCACCGATTTATATACTTAGAAGAAACCATGCATTAATTATTCTACAAAGGTAGGATGTAATCGGGCTATACATTTACATCCTGAAACTGGGATGTAATTGGCTCCTCCCTCATCTCACTATGTACTACTTAGCTTAGAGAAAAAGGATGAAATCTGTTTTTTAATGGATTTTTTTCTTCAAGTAGATTGTACTCTCATCATGCATTTTCCTTCTACTTACTGTCCAATACTCCTCCTTCCCTGGTTTGGAATATTATAACCTGACTCAGTGTAATGCTTAGCATTCTCATTTCAAATTTATTACAGTGAGAGATAGAAGTGCTCCATATTTTCTACAACCTGACCTAAATTGATTTCTTGTATTAGAGAAATAGATGCAAAGAATTTTTAACCGGAACAGGGGTTTCTTTTTTTCATTTTGGAAAAAATGTCATGTCATTAATCCTATTCAAATTCATAAGCATGTGAAGAAAAGATATGGAATAAAAATACCATTTTCAAAAGCAATGTTGTTTCCCTAGTGTGAGTAAAATGTTCAACTGAACTAAGGAATTTTAAGTGCCGATGTAGGGCATAAAGAGGAGCCACTAATTATTTTTTCAGGAAAGCAACACAAAACATCTTCTTTAACCCATCCCCAGCCTACTGTGAAGACATATTTTCTTCCTGTGTGTCTAAAGCAGTGTTTTGTCTGTCTGCTTTATTTCATTTCATTCTCTCATGACACTTGTTAATTTTGAATACCAGAGTGAAACTGGGAAAAGTTCCACAAGTGATGGAAAGAACGGTGAAAAAAAAAGTGATCCCCCAATACACACACTGGGGTGAAGCTGACAAAAGTTTTACAGTTTCTCCTTCTAGCTCAAGTAATACCAAGAATTGTAAAAAAGTGGTTTTTCTCATTTCCCAGTGCCCTGGAGAAATGCTCAACAAGAACAAGCAATTCCTGCTTTGCAGTTGGACAAGATGACCTCTAAGGCTCTTCCAGCAATATTATTCAATGATTGTTGGATGTTTGTTTATGCAAACAGAAACCATGTATTTTTGGAATCAACTCTTTTCAGAAAGGAAAGTGATTGGTCTTGCTTTCCAGGAATGGGTGGGAAATAAACAGAAGCAGGAAAATCTACTAATTGGGATGCGATAACTGTCATACAGGTCAGCCAAAGTTTGAAATCCATATGACATATGGTTTGATTTCCATGCAATATTACAAGAGCCAAGCAGTTTAAGATTGCCAGGTGAAATTGTCCCTAGCTGAATTCTGTTTTTCATTTTACTAGAAGAAATACTACATGGTACAAAATTTAAGATGAATTTCTTAAATTAATTTTCTTGGATTTTAAAATACATGTGTAAATTGTAAAATCTGTATTTTTTTTTTCTGTTTTTTCAAATGATTGAAATTAAAGCCACGGAATAACAAGTAGTACTAAAGATCCTAAATTCCTAATCAGTCTAAAATATTCTGTAATCAACTTTACTAATTCCTAATTTTGTTGCTCCTGAACATTCAATTGTAAGACCAGGTTATATTAGTATCAAAATATATTGAAATGCATAGCCTTATCGTAACTTCTACGTTAACATTCAAAATTCAGATTGTCCATATGAGGTTTCTAATATCTTTTGAAAAGTAGCACATTGTTTGGGTATTTCTTTTACTTGATTCTTTTTAACTGGTATATTTTTACCCCTGGATAGGCTTGTGGTTAACCATTCAGAGTCACTGTGATTCAAAAGGTATACGAACTGAAGTAATATATATGTAAAATTTTAATGATACAAATGCTAATAGTGATCTCCATTTAAGCCACAAAGTTGATTAGTTCAAGCTTTTATGATATCTTCTTATAGAACTATTCTGTAAGAAATGTTTGTTTACTAATCTCTTCCTATTATATAGTATTTTCATAGGAAGCATAAATCTCATAAAAAATGGCAATGTACCATTAGTAATACTTCAGTTTACACACACACAAGGCATTTCGTGGAAAGTTCAGCCCATGGAATCAAAGGAAGATTTATTACACAATGTTTTTTAATTAACCCTCAGCAGGATTTATGTTTGACTATTTTCCCAGATGAATTCATGTAACAATTATACATTGGTTTTTTAATTAAACAGATCTGAATTTCCAGAATAAAGATAATTTGAAAGAAAAAAGAAGAAAAGAAATATCCTAGAGTTTGTATAAGAATTTCTTGATATAAATAAATGAATTCTGTTACAAATATTTATCACATTCTATAAGATTATATAGTGTTGACTGGTTTTTGGAAAAAATGAACAAGATACAAGTTGAAAAAAATTGATTGTGAAATATGAAATATAATACAGACTGTGTAAACAATGTATCTGTTTATGACAATCCTGTAGCTACTATTATGGCTAATACACATAAATTAGTTATACAATATCCAGAGAGAGTATCCTATTAGTAGAGTTAATTAGAATAACTATGCATCTTATTTTCCAATTAGGATGTAGCCCACTTATGAAGCAGTATATAAGCCTAAGTACTATTGCTATTTATCTATAAAATTCATCACCACCTTATAGTTGAAGTTTATTAAAAAAACTTTACTAGTAGAATATTATATGTAATTAAGATGTTCATTTGGACAATGAGTTCTGTTGGCTTTGGACAGTAAAAACAAGAACCCATTATACCAGTGTTTCTCAACCTGGGCAGCTTGAAGATGGATAGACTTCCAATTCCCAGAATTCCCCAGCCCGACAATTCTGGGAGTTGAAGTCCACCCATCTTCAAGCTGCCCAGGTTGAGAAACACTGCCTTACAACATAAAATGCTTTGACACTGTAATGAGCAATTGTTAAAAATACTGCTGAGCATTAAGAAAACAAATTTTTGTTTGCGTAAAACAGTTGTATAATATGCTTCTTTCAGAATGGAGCCTTAAAGTTAATTATTTCTTCTTGGTCATTTGGGGCAATTTATTGACGCGTTTCTTTTTATCCACTTGAAAAGTAATATCTGTGCAATATTGTACTGTTAGGCTATTATATCGTCACACACAAATAATCTCATACTCAATAATCCTCTTTGTCAACCACTACTATGACATAAAGCAATAAAAAAATAAAAAGTGGATATAATCCTCTCAAAGAAACTTGCAATACTGTTGTATTATAGTACTGTTTAGTCAAGGTTTCAAGGATAAAGAAACCTATGTATCAAACAGCAATTATCTGAATTTACATATGACATACAAAGCCTAACATCATTCCCTGAAAGATCTGTTAGTGCCATTTAGTAGCTCCTGGCTTTCAGTCATCTGCTGACTCCTCCTGGTATCATTCTCACCTGGTATCTGTCAGAGTGATGAATATCATCTGAGGAATGGGGTGATGCTGTTGGAGAATCTCCTTCCCGCTTGATAGAGGCTGACAACAAAATCGACTGCAGAAAAAGAAAGGGAAAGCAGTTAAGAATGCAGAGGGGAAATGGAGCAGGAGATGTGATATGCAATAGCAATAATTAAGAAAGCCATGATTAAGTCAACTATGGGTTAGTGTGTCATGTAAATCCAGCCTATGATCCTTGGTTCTCTTTTGTAATAGTTTGCATGAACTTTTATTGACAGCATTATAAGAATGGAGTATGCCTTTTTTTTTTTATTCTTCAAGAAAGTTTTCTTGTCTGTATTATTTGTAGGGATAGTTTGTGTTCAGGGTAGACATTTTTATAGTATTTAACTCTTTAAAATAGGAGCCCATATCCGAAGAAGAACAACAACTAAAACAATGAGACAGAGATCATCAATGGCAGTTCCATGGTAAAATGGCTACATTTTTATCCACTGTAGTGTAAGAAATACTAGCAAGAAATTCAAACAGGTAAAAACAAACTCATTTTTTCCTCACATGAATGAAAATTCCTTAGCAAATGTATTCAAATAATATAAATACAACAATGAAGAGGCAGAACAAGAACTGCTACAAATTATTTCAGAAATGACATAGTTACATAGTTATAGGATCTCTCATTAATACTCTGAAATCTCCCCAATATTAGGAAGTTTCTCTTATTTTTACAGCAGATTAAGAAAGTGAAAGAGTTAGCAATTTAATGGCATTTGTGAAAGTTTCACAAATACTACAATAATTTGTAGATTTCAGGGCAGGGAAATATAAATTCCTTCTACTATAGTACAAAGTTTTATGAGAAATGACAATATTTTGGACTATACAGTAGTCCTCAACTTAGGACTGATCATTTAAGGACAGTTCAAAGTTACAATGGACTTTTTAAAAGCCACCTATTACAGGTGCTGCCCGTCCCCTGTGGTCATGTGATTACATTTTAGGTGCTTGGCAATTGGCTCACATTTACGACTGGTTGCCATATGCCATAGTAACCTGATGGTGATTTGCAATTTTTTTTGCCAGTTTCCAGCAAAAGCCATCCATTCTGAATACGGTAACTGTGATTCTCACTTTATAATCATTGTAAAAATGATCATAAAATCAAATCTGGCCATGTGGTGCTTTGATATTGTCTATGATCACAACAAGTTATAACCAAAATTCTGGGCTCCATTGTGGATGGGAAGTTGAGAAGTACCTGTAGTTTAAAGAAATATATTCAATGAAAGTAAACATTATTGTTAAGATCTCAGGAATACTAGCTATATCCACATGAACTGGTAACCCATATGTCAAAATGAATACAAGGTCATAAATTATTAAATATAATTGGATAATAATACCAGTTTTATTTTATACACAACAATATACAGTATATTTGTTACGTGTGATGAAAAACTATGTCCACATGTGATGGTTCAATTTAACTGATTTATTGCTAAAAACCTATGCAAAGGATCTTAACTATTTATTTTATTTATTTATTTATCTATTGTATTTCTATGCTGCCCTTCTCCAGAGGGACTCAGGGCGGCTTACAAAACAAGCAATTAGCACCTAGTTAAGAATTAGATAAGGGCCCACAACATCCCTGGATAGAAAGCTGGATACAAATGTAGCAGATAAATAATTCTGAAGTAATCCCAAACTCAACTAACTCATTATGTATACTCAGCATATGGATGTACTCAATAATGCATAATTAAAGGTTTCTTTGTGTTGAATTGAACTCCTACTAATCACCTGGTCACATAAAAACACTTCATTAGGGTCTAGTTTACAGAAAATGCTGTTTTGCTTCAAAGTTTCACATTATTATTATTTATTAAGAAAACGTATATGGCCACCCAACACACTCACAGTCACTCCAAGCAGCTTATAGAAATAATACCCTAAATACAAAACCCAATAAATTCCTACCCAAATTTATTTTCCTAAATTTGACATGTTGTCATTGTTGAAAATGGGCTTGGCATTTTCTTATAGTAACAGGTATGAAATGCATATTAAATAAATCAGAGGAAAATTACCATTTAGGGAGTAAATGCTGTATTTGAATCTGTAGAATTAGAATAACCTGCAGCTTTTAAACTGCATGTGCCTATTCTGCTGTTCTGCCATTTCATGCTATTGAAATTTAGTTTCAAAATGACAAAATTTCAGGAGCTTATTTCAAGTAGTTGGGGGGGGGGGGCTGGCTAATATCCACCCCAGCAAAAAAAATTGATTAGTTCTGCCCTTTCCAATGACAGTATAGTATTACTGAATGGCTTCTTGCAGCCCTTTGGAAGGTCAAAAGGCTGAATGTCAACCAGTGACCCTTCAAATTTTCCCATCCTTACTTTATAAAATTACATATTGTAGACAATTCTTTGCCTTATTTTTTATCAGAAGGAACTGCCACACTGCAAATATTATTTCAACAAATCCTGTTCCCTGTATATTAATGGGCTGCTTTAGTATTCTGAAATCTACAGGACTGTTGGTTGTATTATAACTCCCTTTTTCTTCTTGTAGTACCCTGATAGAAAGTGTTAAAGGTACCTTAGCTTTCAATTTGCTTCAGTGAAGATATAAAGACATGAAAGTCAAGCTTTCAGCTCTACTTTCTACCCGCACAGCTTCTCAGAACCTCCATCAAATTCCAGCAGCCAGACTGCTGGCTCACCATCCATCTATGCAACTAGTTCTAATTCAATATGATTATGTGAAAAATGGCTATACTAGCTATGGAGACAGTAAATTAAACATTATGTATTACTTTTTATCATGTGGTCCCAAGAAGAATGTTAGCCCCATTTATTTTACAAACCTCCAGAACGCCATGACGACGACCTCTGGGAAAAATGCAAGCCTAAACTAATCCCAAAGATGTCAATCTTAGACCTTCTACATACACGCTCCGTTAAGATGAATAAACCACCTCTTAAAATTGTAGCAAGCGGCTATCTTCTTAATACCTCTGCAACGTGTTAAACAACATATCAGTGAATTGAGCTCTTGCTATCGCATCAAACTAAACTTCCACCAAGATGGAGAAAAAGTGTCTCCATTTAGGCAATGTCAGAAGAATTTACAAGGTTATAGGGGGAATTGGGAAGGGGGAAAGAACAGTAGCAGAAATTTTAGGGTTGTACATCCTCAGTTTTCAGTGCCCATCTTGCTATTGTTCATAGTATTTGCATCTAATTGTTGAGTGTGGATTGGATTCACACAAGGGTATTGATTTCAACTAAGATGGATCAACTAAGGACATATTTTTAACTGAGAGAGGACATTAAATTAGGAAAAGATAGACATGGAGTTAACACCAAGTATTTTTAGATCTGCAACTAAAAAGACTGTCTATCTTTAAGGTGCTTTTTCTGAATTTAACATCAAAGGAAATGAGAATCTGATACTCTATCCTGTCCTATCAGCCTTACCAAGTGGACCGGAAATTCAACTAGATAAGCAAATTCTACTTTATTGTAAGACTAAAGTAACAAGTAACAGAATCTTGCAAGTTTGAAAGTACAATTCTCCCTCTATATTATATACCTCCCTGAAAAATTAGGGAGTCTTTTCTCAGCCTCTTGCCCCACCCACTCGCCAGCTGAGAATTATGCTGTCTGTCATCTGACTATTCCCTATATAGCAGTGATGTCAACTTGCAAAGCTTTCAAGTTGCCAGGGTAACCTTTTTGTCGTCGCGTGCCAAAGGCATGCATGTGCGCAACAGTGTGCGTGCCTACACCCTCTGGAACGGGTTGCCCACTGAGCTCTGGACAGCTCCGGACCTCCGCTCCTTCCGCCATGACCTGAAGATGTGGGCGTTCCATCAAATCGGCCGAACTGATGAAGGGTTTTTAATATTTCTTTTTTAGATGTTTTAATTTGATTTTAATTGTGATTTTAAATTGTTATTGTACATTTTTAACTTTTGTTAGCTGCCCTGAGTCCTTCGGGAGAAGGGCGGCATATAAATTTTAAAAATAAATAAATAAATAAATAAATAAATAAATAAATAAATAAATAAATAAAATCTCTTGCTTCCTTCCATGATCTCTCTAACTCTGGGTAGCATTTTCAATGTATCAAGTATTCAACCCATTTCCCTCTGCATTCAGACCTAGCACCATTACCACCCTGTACACCCCCTCCCCGTTTACCAGTGTGGGAGAGTGCTGTCTGTGAACACAGAATGCAGTGTGTGTGTGTGTGTGTTTCTCTCACTAACAAATTTCAACTGAATATAAGGTGAATCTTCACTGAAGCTGGCAATTACAAACAAAGCCACTGTATTTGTTTAATCATTGAAAAGAGCCAATAAATTTAAAGTCTCGTTTCTTGGAAGGTCTCTGCTGAAATCAGAAATTTTGTAAAAACCCACACCCAATCCCTTTCTACAATTCTAGCACTCTCTTGTTTGTGTGCATCTGCTGCTTTTTCATTTGTGGATTCTAGTTTTAGCTAGTTTTAGCTGTTTCTTAAAGGATTTGGGCTGTTTACCTCTTAGGTAGGAATTCTGTAGTGCAAGGAATGGTGTTTTCTTTGCTGGTTGTTGGTAAGACCCCTGGATGGAATCTGTAAATTGCCTGGGCCAAGGGACATACTGATAGATGAATATGCTGCATTGTAAGCAAATTCAGCAAGAATGTGACATCAGTCCAGTTGTCTTGCTGATATGAAACACAGAATCTTAAATATTGCTGCAAAAGCTATTTTAATTTTCTCAAATTCTCTATTGGTCTCCAGATGATGTGAGGAAGACAAATACATTTTAATATTTAATAAGTGCAAGATAGTCTTCCAAAATTAGGAAGTAAACTGACTTCCTCAATCAGTTGATAAAGAAAATTAATCACAGTATTGACCAATTCTCTATATCTAAAGAGATAGTCCAAAAATGAACAAATCTCGTTAAATTCACTACTACTAGTATGCTAATATATCCCTGCACTGGAAGATGATGATTTAGGTGATGAAATCTAGAGAAATAATGTCTCAGGGCTGTAGTAAGATCTCTAGAGGCTGCAATAACCCAGACAACTTATTAAGAGTTTGGCTTTGCTCTATGACAGACATGACAAAGGGAAACAATTCTTCATGATGGCATGGATGTGAGGCTACCAAATTCTCTAAAAAGTTTATGTTGGGTTTTAAATATCCTCCTGAATCCTGCTGTTTTGTGGTCATAACACAGCTGTAATAGCTCCTTCTTAGGGGAAAAAGGACATATAAATATCTATTGTGCAACATCTGCTTTCCCTCCACTATGAAAGGTGCAACAGTAGCTTGTTGAGCTCTCTGGAACTCACCATCCAAACCTTGGCATATGCATCAGGCTGTTGGTGTGCCTTAATTTGATCAAATAGATCAGCCTGTCTTCCTATTTCCAGCTTTTCATGTTTAGTTTAGTTTAG
>JANHFM010005326.1:274784-298216 GCA_032468115.1 Grayia smithii | reverse complement strand
GGAGGGCAAAAACACGATGCCTGGGGGGGTTGGGAGGTTAAAAACGGGTCCATTTTTCATGAAAAAAGGCCCATTTTTCACAAAAACGGAGCCTGGAAAGAGTTTGGGAGGCCTACAGAGTGCTCCTGGGGGCTTGGGAGGGCAAAAACGCCCCCTGTTTTTGACCCTAACTAGGTAACATCATCAGTGCTAGTAAGAAGTGATGTTTGCTGTCAGTTTGTATTCTGGTGTCTTGCCTGTCTGTGTGCGTTGGAGCGGTCTTAGGGATTCTTTGTTTGGGCTATTTACTAATGACTCTTTGGCAGTTCCTTGTTTGACCTACTTGATAGTTGGTCTGAAGATGACCTTGGAGTTCTGATCTGAGTGCTGATACTGGTGGTGAGGTACTGGAATCTCTTTTTTGGGTTGGTTGATTATCTCTTTTGTATAGTCTTTAGATGTTGTTGATGTTTATGTGTGTATTGATGGCTGATTTGTCAGAGAGACAGGCTTCTAGAAATTCCCTGGCATTTTTGCATTTGGCCTGGTCTAGGATTGTCATATTTTCCCAATTGATTAAATATGATGGTTAAATCTGTCTATATGTCTAAATTAAACGTGTATGTAGCCCCTAACTCTGAGAATGAAGAAAATAGATTTCATATTATTTGAAATTCCAGACAGCTCTTCTTTAATATATGTATGCAAATTAAATGAACATTAAGTGATTAATAATTTAGGGTACAACAAGTAAGTTGCACCTCTTTTACGATAACATTTCCCTTCACACAAGATACCAAGATTTGTAAAGGATGTTCTGAGTTCAAAGTCATTATATGTTGTTATTTATTATCCCAAAAATAATTTCAGAAAATGCATTAATAAAAAAGAGAAGGCAATTTAGTTGATCATGGTTCTTTGATTGGACAGCCATTTGTCTTTCCGGTAGAAAGACACTCCTGTGTTGGGTAGGGATTTGTACAAGAAGACCTGCAAAGGTCCCTTACAGCCCTATGATCTAAGATTCTAAGAGGTCTTCAGTAGAATATTTAAAAATCTGTTTCAAATATGTATTCAATATTCTTTTCTTATAAGTACAAATTAATTTATCTCTAACTAGCTTTCATGTTTATCTGAATATCATTTTCAGTTTTGATGTGTCCACTCTTGGTTATTTTCAACAGTCTTTCCACCACTATATAGAAAGAAGCAACTTTTAAAATTCTCCTTCTGATATAGCAAAATGCCCCAAACACTGCTGTAGATACAAGGTTCATCATACAAAATGAATAATGAATACTTTTAAAACTTGTGGACTATTATATTGAAAATGTTTCAAATTGAATGCAGCCTTTCCTATCCAGATGGCATAATTTTTGGTCAAACCATCTGTTGTCAGAAGACGTATAGTGGGTGGATTTCTTGCTCTTTCAAGTTGGATCATGCAAAAACAGCTGATGCAAATTGTATAAGAGGCATATTGTAGCCTCGAGGACTTTCTTTGCCATTTTCTGATTTTTTAAAATTATTTTCCTTAGAAGTTTTGCTTTTGTTATGAAAGTGTTTTCTTTTAGAGTTCCTCCCTTTCACAGCTACAAACACACACCATGCACACACACACACACACATGCACACATGCACACAATTACATAAGTCTATATTCTTTAATGCATTTTTATTGACATTTTATTATTTTCAACTTACCTCTTAATTACAGGAAATCATTAAATGCCTGACAGATGTAAAGCATGTATTTTTAGAAACATCAGCAAGTAAAATTATTTGTTAATACATCAAGGTTTGAAGGCATGTAGACATGGCTGTGGAAATTGGAAAGAAAGAAAGAACGTTAACTGGTTTCGTTTGGTATAAAATGGGGCAGTGGATACCGAGAAGAAAATGTACCTGAACATTGCCATGATAAGGTTAGCAAAGCAATTTGGGAAAAACTTGCATTATCTGAGAGATCCCTCAAGTTGGCAAAGCCAGTATTGTTCCATTTTTCCAGAAGATTACAAGAAACATTTGAACGGACTCGAAATCAATTCCTGAGATTTTTTTAAGCCATTTTAAGAAAGCCAAATCAAAAATTCAATTCTACCTGAAGACTATAAAATTACTTTTAAAATGAACTATAGAACAGAATCTGGCAAGACTGATTTTTTTTTTTTTTTTTGGTCTTTACCTGATTTTTTTCTAACTTTACAGGCTCCCCCTCTTATATTGATGTCAATTAGGAAGGTGTTTGTCTGAGACTGTTGCATTCCTTCTGCATGGTTTGGGCTAAAACAGATTTTTTTCTTCTTCTCACTTTGTCAACAGATCTCTCCTATCTCCATCAAAATCATCTTCTTTACTGACAGTATGAATTGTTTATAGTGGACTGACCAGCAATATTTCCTATACATCTGTCTTTTTTCTTGGACTTTTGAAAAAAGGAGCAGTTGCCTTTCCTCTTGATTGACTGTAATTAATTTAAAATCTGGAACCCAGATTCCAGCTAAAAAGAAAGATATGACATTTACTCAACGGTTAGCTACATTCCTGGAAAACAGTCTGAAGAAATGATTGATTTGCCCTTCTACATCTCTAGAATTCATATAATTTGTAAATACAAAGATAATTATTTCAAAGTTGTGCATGATTATAGATTTTTAAATTTGGTAATCATTAGTGACCCTTTCTCAGTTACGTATCATATAAATCCAATGTCTTTCAGTCAACAATTAATAATAGTTATTGAATTTGCACATTGCCAGACTTTAAACTTTACAAAATTGGGTGCTTTACAAAGCAAAAACATAGAAAAAAATTGACATGAAGCAATACAACACAGGAGCAAAAAGATAACAATGGGAAATGCATACATTCTACTCAGAAACAGCTTCACTCCTAGATTAAAGTAACAGAATCTTACCAGTGTGAATGCACTTCCTCTGTCCCTTGAGGAGAGGTAGAAATTCTCCCTTTATCTTCATGAGAATAGGGAGGGTCTTGTCTAAGAGACTCAGGTTACAGATCTTGGTCAGACTCGGACTTCTTTTATCTGACTGTTGACTTGGTTGCAGTTCTTTTTTCTGTTTCTCAAAGTTATTTGTTCTGTCCATTACCCTCCAGTAGTTTGGCCGCCCCACAGATCTCTGGGGGACCCTATTCTAGAAGCCACGTGTTATGATTGGAGGTGTGCTTCCAACAGGTAGCATTTTTATGTTTTTGTTTTTAATTTTGGTGTTTATTTGGTTTTAAGTTTTTTCCCCACATTTTTGAATTGCCCATCTCCCTCAGGAAGGGGGGTTATTGTGTTTTTTATTGTTCTCCTGTATTATGTTGTGTTATTTTGTTGTTTTAAAGCAGTGGTTGTTAACCTTCCTAATGCTGCGGCCCTTTAATACAGTTCCTCATGTTGTGGTGACCCCCACCCATAAAATTATTTTCGTTGCTACTTCATAACACATCTAACGAAAATCAGAGTCTACAACGCCTTCTTGGAAATAGCATCTATTAGACTCGCCTGGAGATGGATAGAGGAGTGGTGTCTTCGTTCCTAAGACCATTGGAAATATGTGTTTTCCGATGGTCTTAGGTGACCTCTGTGAAAGGGTCGTTCGACCCCCAAAGGGGTCCCGACCCACAGGTTGCGAACCACTGTTTTAAAGTATGTGAGGTACCCAGAGTCACAAGTACAAAATGGATAGCTATACAAATTGAATAATTAAATAAATAAACTTTTTTAATCAAAAGAACCTGAGTAGATGCTTTTTCAGATTGAAATAGGTAGTCCTACAAGTTGTAACTTAGAAAACTTAGAAAAAGAACTTAGAAAAAAAAACTAGTTTTACCTCTTACAACCTCTTACAACTTCTATCCTCTATTGTATTCTACATTTCCCACCTCCTTCTGTATAATAATTTGTGTTACTCTTCTGTATAGCATTTTCAAGGTATAAAATGGAAACTTCTGAATGAAACCTACTGTTAAATGTTACACTTGCAGATTTGTTCTTTTCAACTAAGCTTGCTGCTGAAAGCAAAAGCGGGATTAAGTGAAATACAAATCAAACAGAATACTGTGAGTGAAATTTGTTTTTGATGTCAAAAAAGACTTCCACAAGGTACAGTTCAGGAGTAACTTCCCTTTAAAGCTATAAACTATTTTTTATTATTATTACTTATGATGTGTGGATTAAAGGTGTGATTGACTCTACAGGTCTTGGCTCTGCCCCCAATACTTGATTACTGTCTGCTACTGTAATCTTGCTTACACAGATATTAATATCAAGTAAGTTTTATTTTTTTCTTCCAATGTTTTTCAACTTTTTTCTGCTGGGTCCAGATATTAAATCAGAAAGACTGTAGATAAGTTATTTTTTGTTCCTGAGGCTTCATATTTCTTCCGGTACTCTATTCCAGGCTGGATATATGGATAACTTAAGCCTATTGCATGAATGACAGTTGAAAGCCTGTAACTTAGATAGAAATAGTTACGTGAAAATTGTACTTTTCCTAACATTTATCTGACAATTCCATGACAATATCTTTGAAAGTGTTACCATGAAAGTCTTAGCATGTCATGGAAATATAAAGGACATCTGGATATATGGTACCAAAGTGAGAATGTTAGATTGACATGCTTTTAGCAGCATTTGTAAAAAAAATAATTTCAAATATCTAGAGGAGCTTTTATCCCTGTTTTCACTTAATTTTGTACACAGAAATGCTCAGGAGGTTTTACAAGTTGAGTCTTAATTGGATGGAAGTTGCATTCATAATTTGGGCTAATGTAGTAGTGAATATCCCAAAGGTGCTTTTTCATGAGGCAACTGGATTTTCTGGTTTTTCTTTGAAAGACATTTTATTTCTCATCCAAGAGAAATTTTTCAGCTCTGACTGGATGGTGGGGAATGGAAGGATTTATACTCCTTGCAGACAGCTGGTCATTTGCATTCTTTTAGCAAGTCATTGAGCCACCTGAAGGTTTATCTGTGTCATCAGGGTCATCTGAGTGATGCAAATGGGTATGGAGCCTTCTTGGAACTCTTGAAAGGACTGTTGCAGGTTGGAGATAGATGATGTTGTATCCCACTCCCTCTGTTGAGAGAAGGCTGTTTAATTTTGACATAGATGGCTTCTTTGACCCTTCAGATAGAGAAACCAGCAGTCCTCGCTGACCAAAATGTGGACTTTGCTGTCTTCAGTAGAATGGCTTTTGTCTTTTAAATGCGGATGGACTGCTGAATCTTGTCCTGTCTTGTCTTGTATTCCTATGTGGTACCATGTTTTTATGCCTCTTGAAAAAGTACCTTTGGGACAACCAATGGATGACTGAGAATCTCCATAGACATGTGGTAGTGAATGTTGATATCTATTTATATGATTGAGAATTGCTTTCATATAAACTGCATCTTATATCTCACTCATGGAAAATGGAAAAAAATGTGTACTGTTTCTGCGTTATCTAAATTGAGAAGTTTATCAGTCATATTTTCTTAAACGATGATTATAAAATCAAAATGATTAATGGACTGTTATTCTATAATCTGTATGTGTAAATAGATACCATGAGAAAGTTGATCTGAGTAGAGAGGCTTTGCTTTGTTTTCTTTTTCAGTCAAAGCATAGGATACCAATGTGTTAGCCTCAGCATATCGGTAGCATAGGAAGCAAAACAAACCTATCTCACAAGAATATCAAGAATATGAAGTGCTTTGTCATGCTTACATTCTATAAAATGCTAATATCCTTTCTTTGGGTGACAGTGCTTTTCACTTTGGTGTAATATTGTATGTGGACAAAGAATTCACATTTATGCCCAGAACAAGACATGAATTTTACAAATACTTGAAATATTGCCATGCATTTTATATATTTCCATGAGTATCATGCTGGTGAATATGCATTGACCCAGAACATTTTTTCCCAATCTGAGACCTTTCTGATATGTTGGAGTACGGAATAATATCCCAGATATTATTAGCAGACTGACTTTGGATTATTAGTTGTGTAGTCCTTTTCACTCCTGTTGCAAACACTTCCTTGCTGTTAACAAATTCTAGAATATATTTGTCAAGAAACTAAAGATAACTGCACACTTCCATAGCAGCTTCTTCTCAAGCATCTTTACCTAAGTGGAACACAGCAATAGGCTTCTTCGCTCTTTTGAAGGAATGAAATGAAACCAGGAGGAAAAAGAGGAAACATGTCACATGAAAAAAAGGTTAAAGTTGGAAAGAAAGGAAGGAAGAGGACCACAGAAATGTTTGTGGATCACAGAAATGTCTAGGAAAAAAGGTGGAGCTTTAAAAATAGAGAGAAATATTTTTCCCAGAAAGAGTAACAGGTGAAGAAAAGGACAAAATTGAGGATTGTATAAGCCAGGGGTGTCAATCTGGATTTTTTCGAGGGCTGAATCAGCATTGTAGTTCTCCACAGGCCAGTGGGGGGGTGGAGGCAGCAAGGTGGGACAGATGCCTCCTGCAGCACCCTGCCGACCAAAACAGGCGTGGGGGGTCCACACGCAGGCCCCCTGTGCCTCATTTTCACACTCCATGGCCTCCTGCAGCACTCTGTTGGCCATTTTCGGGCTGTTTTTGGCTGGCAGACTGCTGCAGGAAGCCATGGAGGGTGAAAACGAGGTGCAGGGGGCCGCAGGCAGCCCGTTTTAGTCACCAGAGGCATTGTGGGCTGGTCCTTTGATATTTCCAGGCCTGCCCTGTGGGCCGGATTTAAGCACCCTGCGGGCCGTGGGCCTTGAGTTTGACACCCCTGGTATGAGTCATCTTGAAAACAGTTTGAGCATTTTTATTTGTGTTTGAAGGATTTAGAATCAAGGCTTAAACACTAATCTGCAGAAATGTTTCTAGTACAGGTAGTCCTCACTTAGCAACCACAGTTGTGTCCTTACTTAGGGGTTTTTATTCCTTAATTTTAATGTGTTTTAAATGTTTAGTTTTAATGGGTTCACTATTGCATTTATTTTTATTATTGTTTTTAGCTATTTATTGTGATTTCTACTTGTGAGCCGCCCCGAGTCCTTTGGGAGAGGGGCAGCATATAAATGCAATAAAACATAAACATAAAACATAAATTAATCCCACCTCCTGGATTTCTTTCTTCACCTTTTAATCATGATAGAATTCATTAATAAATGAAATGAATACACTCTTTCTCTCCCAGGCTGCAGTTTTATTGAGACAAGAACCCGGAATCTGTTGCAGTGATTTCCCAAATAACTGCTAGCAGTTAAAATGCAATTTTTTTTTAAATGGGACTTTGGATGTGCTAGAATAGAACAGAATTCTTTATTAGCCAAGTGTAATTGGACACACAAGGAATTTGTCTTGGTGCATACGCTCTCGGTGTACATAAGAGAAAAGATACAGTGAAAGTAGAAGGCAACTAAAAGCCTGCTTCAGAGCGGAGAATACAAAGCCTGTAACTTTACATCCAAATGCTTAATTTCTTCTCTACTTTCTTAGTTGTGAGACATCGAAGAAAATGATGCAGTTGGTTATATACTGCATCAGTATATAATGCCTGGGTAGGTGTGGCTGGGGTGTGTGTCATGTGACTGGGTGGGAATGAGTGATGTCAAGTTGGCCACGCCCATCCAGGTTTTGTGGCTCCCAGTGTTTTGTTTTCTATGGGAAACGGACTCAAGTGGCTCTTTGAGTGTTTAAATTGCCCTGGCCTAGCCCAAGAAAGGGGAAGCTTGAATGGCATGAATTCCAGCCCACCACTGAATATAGGGCTAAAGCCCACATGGTTCTGGTAGGATAGGACACGTTAGGAGCAAAGTTGCTGTCCTTACCTGATATTCAGCTGTGTTAACTTTTCCAGCTCCTGCTCCATATGCTCCTGCAGCTCACCTGGGCGAAGCAAAACCTGACAGATAGGGCAGATAGGAGCCTGACTATCAAAGAGCGTTGCCTTCTTCTTGCCTGTAGGGAAACGGAGAACATAGCTTTGAGTTTCAAGCATCCAGAGTATTCACTTCCTATGCCTTGTATAACTGCAGGACACAAATATTTATCCACAAAGAAACTTTGGTGTTATTTATTAAGGAGCCAGAGTAGTATAGCTACTACTTATTTTGCATACCAACCTTGTTTTTATTTCAGTAATGCCTTCTACCCTGCTTAGCTAAGATCAATGTGGAACTTCCTGCTTTCCCAGTTGTTCTAACTTGCTGTTGTATCTAACCTGAACTTTGGGATTTAAGTTTAGAGTAGTATGCTGTTGAAGTCAAGGTAGGATTATCGACGAGAGATAGTAAAGGAAAGATGGGCTAAAGAAAAGTTAAGCATTCCACTATGTAATATATCTAATACCGTAAGCATAAAAAAGGTTAAGTTCAAGAATAGAAACAAGTTATTCTTTACATGTGTAGAAACTTCTCTCTGGGGACAGAGCACCATAACATATTTGAGTGGCAAAATGGCATAACCACCAAAAAACAGATTCCATGAACTGCAGGGTGTCATTTTATACACAACGGTTTTCCAGCAGGAATATAATTTTCTTATAACATGATTGGAAATACGTGGCTCTCTGGCTGATTTCAAAATCCCTCTATCGGTGATCAATTCAGATTCCCATAAGAGTTAACTGTCCCTTCCCTACTGCTATATCTCAGTGATTCTCAAATGGTCTGTTACAATCTCCCCATATTCACCAAGTACAACCTGCTCACTTATATTCTCACATTCATCTCACTTCCAGTTAGTTGGGCAAAGCTTACTCATTGACTACTGCAAGTCAGCTGGCTAAATGCTCACCACTTCAGCCACCAATGAACTACTGATAAAGAGCTTGGAGGTTGGCTAATGCCAGTTATAATCTGCACTGGAAAAAGGTGCATTGGGATAAATATTGAAGGAGCTATGTGTGTAGTAGATCCCTCTCATGTACATGAAATAAGTTTTGTCTGAAGGCAAGATCACATCATGCTTTATTCAGAGAAAAGTTTGCAGTAAAAAAAAGCCTCCTACTTGCAGTTCAGCCCTGAAACAAGATCAAATAACAGCTTTTCAGCACATGCCTTTTCAACATGCCATACAGTAAATAGAAATAAGCAATGAATACTGAATCTGGCTTCTTAAGCAGTAAATAAATGCTTGTTTTTGTTTTTTTGAAGATTGGCTTCTTAATTGTGTTCTGATGGTCTTAAAAATAACTTGAAGGGAGGGGTATCTTTTACTAATGTGAGTGATCCCCTTCTTTTCCTAAATGTTTATTTCGTGGTTTATGACTGCAGAAAACTTTGCCCATAGCAAAGAAGATGTCAAAAAAAATGTGTGTTTATATAAGAGAGAATGAAATAAGAATGCCATAAGAAAAAAAAGTATTCATGTAAATTATTTGCCACTTCAATTAAATTTGTATCCATATCCATTTTTGGCTATGGTTCTTTGTATTGCTTGCTTCATTTGTACAGGAATATGACCTTTGAAACAAAACACAATTGCTCACCTTAGCTTTACAGGAATACTGAATATATACTATTATGCATATTCATATAATGCAAAGGAATATATGCATACAACTTTGCTGTAAGTAGAAAATTAATTGTGTACAAAATAGCTTTGAAAGTGAGAATGTCTAATAACAATATATTTTACCCAGCAGCAATAATCTAAACTTTCAACCCATAAACCAGATCACTCCAGTTGAAACCAACTTTAAAAATAACAAAGAACAATGTTCTCTATCCTGTTGAATTGAATGTGGGAATTAAGTCATATAGTTTGAATTAAGGCACCTCATTCCAGTTCACTGTGAAGAGGAGCAGTAAGGAGCAGAGGGGAGAACTTAAGATGTCCAATTTCTTTTCTGGAAGTTTCTTGAGTTCTATGAAAGGTTTGAAGTGATTAATAAAATATACATGATGTTTAGAAAAAATACCATTCATACTTGCACTGCTCAAACACTCAAGCATATATAATTTAATATACTTGCTATCCTGATCTAAAGGTAGTCCTCGACTTACGATTGGTCATTTAGCAATCATCTGAAATTCCAGTGGAGTTACCTGGAGAGTACTTAAATCCAGATTATATGTTCTGATAATCGCTTCCCCTGTGGCCATGAGATTTCAATTAGGGTGTTTGCAACCAGGTTTCATTTACAATTGTTTGCACTGTTCCATTTTATAATAATAAAACCAGCATTTATTGCTGGTTTTTGGCAAAACAGCGTCATTGGTTTGCTTAATAACTGAGGATTTGCTTAATAACTGCAGTGATTCACTTAACAACCAGTGCAAAAAAGTTTGTAAATTAGTCATGTGACTTACTCCTTTTATGACTTTCATGAGTTATGGCCATGATGGGCAGGCTCCATGAAGGTCGAGGATTACCTGTATGTGATGAATTGCTGCTAGATATTTACCTTGATTGTATCTTTCTTCTGAGAAAAAAAATAACCAATAAAACTGATAAAACAAAAAATGCAATTCAAGGTGCTGGTTGTCCCCTTTAAATTCCTTTATGGGTCAGGATCAAGTTACCTGAAGGACTGACCATCTTTTCCCAAGAGTCTCTACCTATCTGATTCAATCTAGCTGACTGAACATGCTGCAGCTCCTGTCAGCCAAAGAGTGTTGCTGGCAAGGATTAAAAGATGTCCCTTTTTTGCAGAAGTCCCTGCTCTGTGGAATATTCTCCCCTTGAAAATCAGAATGGCCCCAATCCTGTTGGCCTTTCATAAGGATTTAAAAACTTGGCTGTGTTTCTGAGCAGAGCACTGAATGTGTTTAATGCCCTGCTTCTTGACTTTATGTTAACTGGCTGACTATCTCAGCTGCTATATATATATTGGAAGTTTTTATTCTTTTTAAATACTTTCCCCTGTTTTTATAGTCTTGGAATCATAAGCCACCTGGAGTCATTGATTTAAATGAGCAGCTATAGAAATTGAGTAAATAAATAAAATCCCATTTCTGAATTGAAGAATTGAGTGAATTTTGTAATATTCTGAATCATTTCTGAAATACACCACTGTTTTAACAAAGCAGAATTGAAATATGTAGACTTAGATGCCTACAATTAAAAATCTCTTTGAGACTCTGTTACTTGTCCTGGTCAAAAGCCATTGTAATAATCTGCCTGTGTTGTAAATATAACAACAACCATTAAAGCATGTAATAAACCCACGAAGAGCCACAAGGCCATTCGTCAGTTCCATTCTTGTGTTAGTTGCTGTGGTCATCAGAGGGTGCTGCAAACAAAGTTCCTATGGATGTCTGGAAGGGAGAATACTTTATAGTTTACTACTGACATCTATTGAGGAGCGCTCCTACTGGATTATTTATGTATTAGACATGGATCAAATTGGTTAAATCTGTACAAGAGGCAATAATGCACCATAAAGCAGATTGTGTGTAATGTGGCCTTCCAATCAAAAGCCCAAATGTGCCATTTTATGACCGGAAGCTAGCAAAAATACAGAGCCCAATTAAATGAATCCTCTTAAAAGGAATAGACTTTCCCCAAGGGAGAAAATGTTGGCACAAATACTTTGCTTAGGTGACATAAAGGGGTGCAAAATGAAGTGTTGTAAAGGAAGGAACTGTTGTTAATACCGTTTCCCCCCAAATAAGACATGCCCTGTTAATAAGCCCAATTGGGCTTTTGAGCGCATGGCAATAAGGTCAAGCGCTTATTTCAGGGTTCACAAAAATATAAGACAGGGTCTTATTTTCAGGGAAATATGCTTTAACATGAACAACAGGGAAATAAGTCTGGAAATAAGCTGCCTTTTGCTAGCAATTATCTAATTAGGATGTCATACCTCCATGCATATTGTACATTTTAAATTCAAGACCTATTGCTTTCAACCTATCTGCTATCTTTTCCTTTCACATTGATGAGCAGATCTAGGATTGTTCCTTCCCTGCCCCATAGCTCCAAAGAGGATTGGAATAACTGTGTTCTAGGAAGAAGCAGGAAGATGTCTTAGATCAGGATGAAACGGGGAGCAGGAATGAAGCCCTATCCCACAATTTTCCTTTTGAAATTCAAGCACCACATTCTTTTTCAAAGCAATGGGGGAGGAGACAAAAGAGAGTTCCCTAAAGTGCCCCCCATATACACCTGCTTTTTACTCCTGGCCAGTATGCAATAAACTTGAGGAAGGTAAGTAGCTTGTCTTCATGGCTCTCTCATACCCTTCAGAGTGTTGTTGCTTTTCAATCACAGCCAGAGCAAAACAATCCGCCCACTTTGACTGGAAGGTGAACAGCCCCAACTTCCTCTTGGAGCTTTTCCACTTTTGTGTGGTCAAGGTCCAAAATAACCTAAGAAAGTCCCCCACTGCTACTATATATAACCATAGTCCCCATTTGTGTAACAATGCTGGTGTCTGAGCTCTCCCTCCTAAAACAAACACACAGCCTTTGAGCAAACGGGAAATCCTGCTGGATCCCTGCTGCAGTCTGGATGCCTGGACAGATAAACATGCAGATCTCACTGTCTCCTTCCCACAGCATTGCTAGGAAAGCTTCTCTGGGTTGCGTCACTATCCATCACCACTAGATGTGATCTTGAGCTGCCACAGCCCACATAAATAACTCAATTCTGTTTGGTGGTTTTGATTGGTTTCTGCTCCATCTTCTCCTAGTGAAAAATCTTGTTTTTCTAGCTTTGACTGTTTTAAAGTGAATGTGTATCCTAAGAAGGGCAATTTGCCATTGAAACATATATATGTACGTGCACACCCACATCTAAAAGTAGAACAAACCCAATGCAAATCAAATATTTACAGTTTGTTACCAAACTGCACATTTACTTTTAACTTGCTGATCATCAGATGGACAGCAGGGGGCACTATTAAAACAAAGGTAGTTACAAGTAATGAAGGCTTAACTGAAACAGTAACCCATTAAAATGCCTGCATTTGCCAACCTTAGATCTAAATAGATTTTAAGATCATTTAATTTATGTGACACAGAGAGCAAAAGACTGCAGTTCACTCAATGGAGGAAACAAGATCCATTTCAATATTATATCCCTAACGCTGTTGTACTAAAAGTCATCCTGATCCAAAATATAATAAGCTCTGCATCAAGACACCTCACAAAGAAGCCACTGGGAGTACTTTTCCACATCTTCCCAAATTATGTCTGCTAATGGCTCTGGTGAAAATCAGAAAAAGCAGCTGAGAATGTGATGCCCGGCAACTAGCCTCACTGCCTGATCTGTGCCAAGTCTGTGTCTACCACCTCACTGTGAGCTCCCACACCCCTCCATTTTAGCCAAGGCTCCAAATGGCCCCTTTCAAGTTTTGTTTTTTGGGCAGCTGTGTTTGTGTTTGCTTGGCCTCCGTGCCTGCCCTTCCCTTCCCTCTGGCCCCTTGTAACTCAGCAGGGTTCGTCTTCAGTGTTTACCCTACTTGGCACTGCTGTCTGTCCCCTGCAGCCTTGGCTTGCTAATGCTGCAGAGATGAAAAGGACCAGCCACATCCCTCTCTTGTGCGTGCAGACTTCCCTGGGCTCCAAAGAAATGTTTCCTTCTAAGGATTTGAAACTAAATATTTCCTGTTCAGAAAAAAGGGGGGGGGGAGAGGACATTGACACAGACATCACAAAATCAGTCCTGTGAAATGAAATATCTTCACACATCAGCCCTGGGTAGATCTGTACAACAGGAAAACATACCTAGTATTCTCTCCTCGTAGCCTGTGAACTCAACAGCTTTGTCACCTCCACAGGAATTACCTCTGGGCATGTTCACACATTTAGGTTGAATAAGGATAGTTGTAAGGTTGTAACCTGACCCAGTGGTCTTTTCCTCCTTTTTTACTTCTGCTACCAACGAAAAATCTGGAGATTCCAGAATTTCCCTCACAATAAAATTGTTCCTTGCAAAAAGATAAAAGGAGATATTTTAGCAATGCCCTGTGGCAGTATGTGCCAAAAGAATTTTACTGGTCACAATTACTTTTTTATTTCTATTGTGGGATATGATTTCTGAGAATTTAGCATGCAAATGTATTGCAAAATTTTTTGGGTAAAGGGCACCTGAGGCTTATCCATGGAATATATTTTCAAATTAAACTCAGCATTGAAAGAGGGGTGAGCGGCACCACCCTTCCCCGTAAAAAGAGAATCATTTCTGAATTTACTGAAGAGCCAGTTTTCAAGTGAGAAACAAATTCAAATGAAGAGTTTGAATAGGAGTATACTATTTAAAGGCCAAGTGTAGCACTAAGCTTCGAACAAATGTGTACTAAAACTGCACTCTTATTTCATGCATATACACAATCAACTCAGTCAACTTACACCACACTATAATGCAAACATTGCTCAAAACAACTCCCCTTAGTATGATGTTTTGTTCTCGCATAACAATGCTATAATGTGGATTTAATGCAATGTGTTCTTCATTTAGTATGATATGTTCACTAAAGTTTGTTGGTTATGTGGGTTTTTCTTTGGGAAGGATCCATCCAGTGGTGGGTTGCTTCCGGTTCGGTCCGGTTCTATAGAATAGGTAGCGGTGACGTCACCGAACTGGTTCTAGTAGTCCCAGACCGAAGCCCCCCCGCGTGCCTGTACTTACCTGTCCCTGCGCGCAGCACACTTGCGCTCATGCGCAGGAAGCTTTTTTTTTTTAGCTTTTTTTGCTTAAAAAAGCTTCTGTGCTTGCGTAGGAGCGCCCGTTCGGTGCATGCAGCAAACGCGCGCCAAATGCGCTCCGACCACGCGCAAAGCGCATGCACCTACAGAACCGGTAGCAAAGGTAAGTAGAACCCACCCCTGGATCCATCGCATTAAATCAAAGAAGTAACCACATTATTAATTAACATTATGATTGAGTAAGGATGTTGTAAAACTTCTAATCTCTCTCTATATCTATCTATCTATCTATCTATCTATCTATCTATCTATCTATCTATCTATCTATCTATCGTGTGTGTGTGTGAAATGCCCTTTCATATATAGTTTTGTTGTATTACCGGTACTTTTAAATCATTTTCTTTTTTCTATTAGGTTATGTTTCATTACTATTCTCTTTGTTGTGTTTTATTAAATAATGGGGAAAAACACTAAGGACATCTCTCTTTTTAAGACACAAATATTTACCGGGGCACTTTCCAGTTTCTGCCACTTCAAGACCTACGAAGGAACACTGCAATTTTCATGTTTAAGGAAATAATCTGTCATGTTCAGATACAGACGAAAAGGCATGGCTTCAGGACAAGGGCACTTATGCTTCATGATTAAAAAACAAAACAATTTTTAGGTGCATCAAAGCGATCTGATCACCAATGTTTTGTAATATACCCTTAATTTTCAGAAACTGTGGCTGCATTCCAGTCAAGCAGTAAAGCAAATCAATTTAACTCCCAGGTTCACATTTCATAACTGTCTGTCAAACCTACTAAACCCAATCAAATAATTTACCCTGAATCACCCCGTGTAAAATTTCCCACCCTCAACTCAGACCTGTTGCTTGAAGAGCTGCTCAGGAGACTGGAAGCAGAAACATAGCCAAAATGCTGACAAAGCCTTGGGGTCTGTAATCAAATTCCTGAAGTTTTTATGGAGGTTATTTCTCCTGGTGATGATAGACCCCCTGTTGTTATTTCTATATTGATAGCAGGTATCTGTTGTTGCAACAAGCTACCTTCCCTCCAGCTGAAAAAAATAATTATACTGGGAAGGGCCCATATTAACTTTGGAGCAGCCTCTAAATATTGGTTCAGCTCAATGAGATTTAACCACTGCCAGTCCATCTGACACTAAAGAAGCATGTATAATAATGTGATTTTCATTTCCATACTAAGCACTTATGTTCTGTCTGTTGAACAAGAGTTTCCCCCCAGAGAATGATGGGATTATTCGGGCTCCTAGACTTCACAAGTAAGCCTAGCCATGTTCTGATTAAGCCAGAGACTGAAGAAAAAACGGGTAACAAAATGCTTGGTTGCCTCAACAATGTTCTCTGAACTCTTTTATAGCATATGATAATTCTGTTTGCCATTTCACATTCAAAAGCATAATGCTGTGGAAAGATCTCACAATAAAGATAATTGTGAGACAATGAAGAAAAATACTTCATCCCAAAGAGCTCAGGAAGTGAAAGAGAGATGGTCAAATTTCACTGACTTAAAGCTGGGTAAACTAGATCACGCGTTAAAACAATGACAAATTAATTATTATCTCATACAATTTAATCAGTTTACAATAGAGATGTATAAAGTTAAAAAGTATCCCAGAAGCTACCTAGCTAAATTCTCCTTTGTAATTTTGTAATGAGAATTCTCCTTTGTAACCTGTTTCCTCTGAAGTACAATTTCCCTTTTTTCAGACTCAGAATCATGGTACATCCTGATGAATGGTCCACTGACAAATGCAATTTCATGAAAGATTTTTACAATGCTAAATAACATAAAGAAGAGTCCCCAAAGAGATTTCAATAATCTCAACCTCTGATGAGCTGTACTTCCTCAACCCTCAACTCCTTACAGGATTAATGCAGCTCTGTAAAAGATCCCAGCTGGTTGCTTCAAGACTCACTTTGGAATAATCTAGTCAACTCTATAGCAGGAAAACAATAAATAAGAAAAAATCAAAAAGAAACAGGAATCCTTGTTCAGTTAGCTATTCCCATACTGTTTTACCATTTTCATCATATGTGCGATTCAAATAAAATATCCAAACACAAGGTGAAAGGTCACAAAAATCTTTTAATAATTCTCCTTTAATATTTAGATGTTGGCATACTGTATGACAAAGTATATCTAAATGTTTATAGAAAAAATGCCTGCAGGCAATAAAAATCCCTGATGCTTCAATTATCAAATCTTAGCGAGGTTCCTCTTCCTACTTTTTGTGATAGCTTGCTTCACTATGGTATGGTTTTAATTCATAGGAATCAGACAGTGAAATTTGTGGCATCTAATGAGATACTTCCCTCATTATTCAAGCAACCAGCAAATCACACAGATATTTCTAGAAAGATTAGCCTGATATAAAGTATTATCAGAAGCTGAGTAGTATCTTTTTGGTTTCAGGAACCACATATATCAGATTGCACTGAGAAAATATCTGTAATGTTTAGACAGTGTTAGACAGTTGAGCTAAACACTTTAAGAAACACAGCTATCATGTTCTTTTTGACAACTTCAGGAACTAATTTATTGACTTGTAACAGTCATGTAGTCATGTCAAAGCATAAGCTAAAGTACAATACGAAGAAGTAGAAAGAATTTCACACCAGGAAGCCATTTTCAGTGGCATACCCTTGTCCTTCATAACCTAGAGTTATCCTTACATATATTTAACATAAATAATGAAAAAAACAAATCTCTGGATTATGAATACATGCATTCCTGGCACCTGATGAATTCAACTGCAGAGAGATGAGCTTTTGCTTCAGAGGGTCAACTCCATGGCCTCCACCAACCCTATATTCCATCTCAAGAAAACTGAGTCCCTTGCTCCCAATTCTGAGCCCACAGCTGCCCATCCTCAGTGAGAGCAAGATGGATTGAGCTGGGCAATAATTTAAGAAACTGAGCGAGTCTGTACATCCAATCACTTAACAAATCAGGAGAAAGGGAGAGAGGAGGAAGGGGGGAAGGGAAAAGAAGTGAAAAGGCCGTGCAGGGAAATGCATCACAATTACTGTCTAGTCTCTAATGAGGGGCCTGTCAGGAGGCTGTCATCCTGCGGAAAGCCACCTACTCAGAGAGATTCAATAAAAAAGTAGCAGAGAGATAAAAAAGAGATATATTTCAACCCCTGCTAATATTCTTTTCATTTGTCCCAGCACAAAATAAGATACTGCACTTAACCAGCTCGGTTAAAATGAAAGGGGGAGGGGGGCTGCGTTGATCAATACTGCTAAAAGCTGGGCGACACAGTGATGGAGTGCAATTTTTTTGTCTGTGCTAAAGCCTAGTAGAGGCCCAGGCTCTGTAATTTATGATTCACACGCACGCCAGCTAACTAGAGGCTGACAAGACAATGAATTCTCGATGAGAAGGAAGAAAGGAAGAAGACATTGTAGCATAGATGCGAAAGAAAGAACTGTAGACACCATTTGCATCTTTCATCATTTATTTCTAAGTTCGCCTGGCCTATCAAGAGTGAAGAAAATTGGTATCCACCCAGCTCCTCAGTGGAATAGGAATGAACAAATAGCAAACCTAAACTGTGAGATAAACATCCTGTACTGTTTCCTCATATTTCTGCTCCCAGATCATTGATATGTGTTACTTCATTATCTATAAGAAATGGGAACTTTGAGGAACACTGAGTACACTAATCCTAACTGTTAAATGGTTGGAACTGGTTTCAGTCTTGTCCTCATATCTATCTTTCAGGAAAAAGTAGATTGTATTATGGTAGATGACAGTCCAAACGCAAAATCACTCTGTTAGGGTGAAACACACAGAGATCATTCCAGATTGATAATACCGCCAACTTTGATATCTGCCTGGCCGATGTTATGGCCACCAGGAAGGCCACCTTGCAGGTCAGGAAATGCAATGTGGCCTCTCTCAGTGGTTCAAATGAGGCCTCAGTACCTTAGTGAGGTCCCAAGTAGGGTAGCGGGGAACCATTGGAGGCCATAGGTTCATTGCGCCCCAATGAACCTGCGGCCAGTTGGATGTTGAGCAAGGGAGTCCAGCCCCTCACAGAAAAGGACCGACAACAGCATTTCCAGGGCAGTTGCAGCCAGTTAATATTGTGGCACAAGTCTGCCTGTGACCACCATCCCTGGGCCATTCTATTCTGGAGATGTGCTCCCCAGTCAAAGAGACTGGCATCTGTCATGACTATCAGATGTTCCAGCTCCTTAAATAAACATCCTTTAGTAATAGCCAGGGAAACCCACCATTTTAGGGAATGGATCACCCCTGGTGGTACCCTGAGTTTGGACAGTGAAATGCTCCTGTCTGCCCTTTGGTAAGGGAGGAGGAACCACTGGAGAGCCCTGGCATGTAAATGTGCCCAGGGTACAATGGAAATGCAGGACACCATCTTACCCAGGAGCTGTGAAAGTGTGGCCAGGGGAACTGTACGGTTCCTCCTGATCCAACCCACCAAGTCCCTTATACTTGCCTGCCATTCCTGGCAGAGGTATAACTTGCATTCAATGGTGTCTATCTCCGCTCCTAAATGCAGCAACCCATTAGTTGGTGTCAAAAGACTCTTGTTAACATTTATGGAAAACCCGTGGTCCTGAAGCACCTGGATGGTGATTCTGAGATCCTTGCCTGCCTGGGTTTCAGAGGCGGACTGGATCAGAATGTCATCCAGGTACCACTGGATACGCACGGGAAGAGCCCGGAGGTGTGCCGCCAAGGCAGCCAACAATTTTGTGAAAAACCTGGGTGCTGATGACAGGCTGAAGGGCAAGGCACTATACTGATAATGCCGGCCTGCATAATAAAAGCGGAAATATTGCCTATGTCCTGGAAAAATAGGGACATGATGATAAGCTTCAGTAAGATCAATAGAAGTGAGGAAGTCGCCCTCCTTGATACCATCCAAGATGGGCTAAAGTGAATGCATCTTGAACAGTTTATAGATTACACAGCAGTTCAGTCTTTTAAGGTCCAGAATTGCCCTATACTCCCCCAAGGGCTTTGCAATGACAAAGAGGATAGAATAAAATCCCATCCCCTGCTGGTCCACTGGAACCGGTAGGATGGCCTGAATATCCATCAAATGTTGAATAGCAGTTTCCAGGAGGACCCTTTTGATCCTGTTTCCTGAAACAAGGAAGTGGATGAAAAACCTCGGGGGCGTGGAGAGGAATTCTAAGGAAAGGCCCAAACGGACCATCACCAGAACCCATGCGTCCATAGTAATGTTCTCCCATTGCCTGGCAAAGGTGGCCAGGTGGCCCCCAATGGGAAAGCCATACGAGTTATTACTATTGTGGTCTGCCAGCAGCCTGCAGAACTAGCAGCAGAGTTGGACAGTGAGGAGGCTGGGGGCCAGTCCTAGAGTCTGGGAAAGGCCCAGATGAGGCCCAGATGCATTGGAGGCAGAGCTGGGGCCAGGGCCATCTGGGCGCGATGTATGAACTCCGGAGCCTCCAGAGTCAGACAGCAGAGAGGGAGAGGAAAGAAGGAGCCTGTTTCTAGTGCACGCATGCACAGAACTGTCACAGGGCAAGAGCAGCTATAGCAAAAGGGACGACTCGGGAGTAAGACCAAGAGATGATTGGCCCCTCCCATAAGACTTAAAAGAGCAGCAAAGGCACTTGGGCTCTTTGTAGGAAAGCAACGTTGCTAAATATGTTTCCAGTCAGTGTCTCTTGTTTCTGAATTGCATGGGGCTTTGCCAAGAAAGGCCTTTGGCAGGGTGTCAAAGAAGATAAAGGTTTGTGATAAGCCTGAAGGACTTCTTCCGAAGGACTTGTTTTGCAATTAATTTGGACTCAGCTGGGAATGAAGTAATGCTTAGCTATTACAATAAAATAGGTTTGTTTGGGACTAATTGTGTCTTGTAATGACTAAGTAAGTCTAGGTCACAATAGAAACCTCACTAAATATCCCATATAGAAGTGCTGAGTGAAGGATGTCCCTGAAATAATCTGAATTAGCAAAGGGAGTTTAATTAATTAATATAATTATCTGATTTCATCTGGCATAATTAAACTGTGCTGAGCTAGACAGTTGATGTCCAGCAGCCATTCTCTAACAGCCATCCAAGCCTGACTAAATAGAAGAAATGGTAAAGACTTAAGAGAAAGGTGTGCTTTTGTTTTGTTTTTTTAGAATTATTTGCCGACCTGAAGATTTAAATTTTTGTATAGGGTGGAATCAGCCTGGCTGGAATATAGAGATCGCGGAACCTAAATGCAGGGTTTCGCAGGGATTGGTATTCTCTCCATTCTATTTTCACATCCATCTGAAAACATTGATGACATCATCCACTGCCATGGGTGATGGAATAAATGGCAAACAGATTGCAGCTCAGGTTTCACAGCATAGGGCGAGTTTCCATCAAATCTTAATGAAGTAAGTTTTAAATAAAAGTTTAAGGACATCACCTATCTCCTGTTTATAGTGCAATACAATCCTTTTAGCAGTTCCAAAAAGGCTCCACACACATTTGCGATATTCAGGTGATCCTGAGGATACAGATAAACCTTCAAGTGGCACCAGTGACTCTTGGGAAGAATGCTGACGAACAGATTACTGTAAGAAATATAAATCCTTCATCCTGCAGCATTTGGTCAGAATTGGAGAAGTTTCTTGGATGAGAAGTGAAATGTCTCCAAGGGAAAAAACATCCAGTTGCCTCTTGAAAAAGCATCTTTAGGGTAACCATGACCAGGATGACTGAGAATCTCCAAAGACATCAGGATGAAGTTGTACCCTATTCACTCTCTAAACCAGGCATCTTTAAACTACAGCCCGCCAATGCAAAGTATCTGGCCCGCAGAGTGGTATGATTAAGCCCCGCCCCTTGCCGTGGGCCAGCTGGAAGGCCAGCTGAGGGGTAATCACACCGGTGCAGCCTTGAAAAGCAGCTCTGGGCTTTAAAGTACTGCTTTAAATTAAAAGTATTTTAAAACAATTTAAACAGGAGCTTAGGAAGGAGAAAAGCAAAAAAATGGACTGTTAAATTGGCCATGCCCACCATCACATGATCACCTAGCCACGCCCACTCAGCCAGTCGGGGGGCCCCAACAGTCTGAGGGACTGTGAATCGGCCCCTTGTTTAAAAAGTTTGAGGACCCCTGCTCTAAACAGAGTGAAGAAATTATTCCTTTCTTTTCTGATGTCTTTTTGTCATTTTCTATGTAAAATGGTGCTCAAACTTACTAAACTATGAACTGTTGATATGCATATATTTATTTATTTGTTAAATTTATTTGCCATCTATCTCACTGTAGGGCGATCAGCCAGTATCAGAGGCTAAAGGAAAGTCATAAAAAGGAAGAAAAATGAAAGGTGTAAACAGAACAGTAGTAAAATAATAAAACAATAAAATAAACAACAAAGGAACATGTCAAGAATAAATACATCAATGTGATAATCATAAAAATGGATGGGTGGGTGAAGAGCAGAGAGCAAGGTGCGGGAGAGGTGGATGCCATTAATCTAGCAATCACCTCTAGCATTGCATGTTCTTTGTTCCTATCCACCCAATTGCAATTTTTTAAAAAAGCAAAATATGAACTGTTGGCAAGCATAAGTGGCTTATTTTTAAAGAGGAGAATAATTTCTTTGGTTTCCTGCAGAGCGAAGCATCTAATCACAGCAACCTGAGATCCTATTTTTATTGACTTCTAAATACATTTAAGAGAACCATTCAGCTTATTCACGCTGTTTCACATTCAGGATTCTCTGTATGGAGAACCTAAGGATCAGAATTTGAAAAGTACACACATTTGCTTCAGAATCTAGGATCTAAATGCAAGATTGTACTGATGGTCTCTTCTCACAACAGCTTTGCCCCTGAGAAATTCCCAGAAGACGTTTTGTAGCAGCAGAAAACACACTGAGAGGAAGGGGCTGCTTTAAAAAGCTCTCCTGTATGCACAGGAAGGAAAATTTTATGCACACATTTAGATACCTGTGAGTAAAGAATAGGAGCCCTCACCAGATCTATAACCACGTCTTTGTTAAAAGTGTTTCTCCACTCGGCAGCAACACTGCATACATACATCACCGCTTCTGGATCATCAGCGTTCACATGGAAGATGGGTGCATTGACTACCCGGGCCACATCTGTTGGATATGGAGAGGACCGAGCCATTCGTGGGTCCGTAGTAAAACCAATCTAAAAAATGAGATAAACTAGTTAACCAAGTAATTGCAGTGCTCCTTTTCCTTCTCTGTTATGGAAAGTTATTCAAGTGGACTCATTGGTGCTCTTTGAGCTGGGTTGTTCTGCCTGCAGATGTTTCATAGCCAATAATAAATAAAATCCCACTGATGATGTTACCTAGCTGGCTCATGAAATGTCTACAAGAAAACCACCCGGTTCAAAGAGCACCGAGGACTCCACAGTGCAAACCTGAATTACAGAGACTGTCTTCTATTGGAGTCGTTAAAGTATCTGAGATTTAGGTTTCGGTACTGACTTCTATCACAGTATCATATGCTTGGGGTACAACTTTAATTGTTTTGAAAAAGCATTATTTCATTCTTTTCTTCTTCAATTTAACAATATTTTTAGTAGCGGGAAAACAAAATCTACACAGTCCATGGGAATTCAAGATTGGTTTGAACAAGCATGAGTTTGGTTTAAATTGATAGTTAACCTGCATATGCAGCACAATATTATTTTGTCTGGTGACACTTGCCTTTAAGAGAGAGTGGGGGGAGGGAGAGAAAGAGAGAGAACGAGAATGAACACCAAATTCCCACAGCAGGGAATCTCCAATTTAATATCCTCCAAATATGTTGGGGTTACAAATCTGGTTAACTGAATTTTCTGAGAGCTGTAATTCTTAACCCATATTTTTCTGTCATAGAATAATT
>JANHFM010005326.1:250649-264710 GCA_032468115.1 Grayia smithii | reverse complement strand
CAAAGCATGGAAATTCCTAAATCAACCACATTTTGCATATACTTTCACAAAGAAATTAAAAAGAAAAAAAAAACCTGGACAGAAAATAACCAAGAGAGATAGACTTAGTAAGCTACTGTTTTAGATGATGTGAGTCAGTGAATGATTTATATCAGGATGCAACCTCTGCTGCAGAAATGAATCCTGGAATATAATATTAAAGAAAAGTTCCTCTGAGCCTGTACAGAGTATCTTTTTCTTATCATTGAGCAAACACAAAAGAGTTAGGCTTCAGCAATTCCTGTTTTAGAAATTAATTTTTTGGCAAGATATATGTCATCTAGATAAAAACCTCTATTAAAAATTGTAGTTCTAACTAACTGCAGTAAAATACGAAGTTTTCACTTATATCTGTTTTGAAAATTCACGCCCAGCATTATCTCACCATTTGGTGTTCACTTCTCTCATAAAAGCATTGTCCCAAATAATTTTTTATTTTTAATTAGAATCCATTTAAGATTCTGAAGTTCCAATCTGTCTACCAAATCCTTTTATATGTATTTATACACTTTCATAATTCCTACTCTAAATTTACCTTCCAAGGCATTCATCCACACATAGTAAAAATGCATGTAAAAGAGAAAAAAAATTAAGGACTGATTCACATGGATTTCCAACTACTTGTGGAGAAAAAGGTGCCGTTTTAGAAATAGTTACCTGAAATACACACAGGCCACAAAAAGGCAGCAAGAATTTTGATCTTAGTAACCTAGATATGTATTAGCAAAACTATGTTAAACAACAATTTCAGGAGAATGTAAATTGGGTTCTACTGCTACGTTATAGAACATTTGCACTATTTCTCATGAAAATAGATTATTGTGGTCTGAAATGTTAATTAGGGAGGCTGTAATAACCTTACTAGCATTAGGCTTTCAGCAGATGCAAGATATATGGATTGCAAAACAACATAAACTGTTTCCACAGATTAAGCAAAGTAATTGAAGGATAAAATTAAGGCATTTTGAAACCACATCTTAATAATCTGCATGACAAATAACTGATTTGAAGGTTATGTGTACTGAAGAAAGTGTCATTATTGATCTGGCTTTTCCATTTGTATGAAATACAAAACCAGATATTTTTTCATTTTCTGGAATACTGAAATGCTGTTAATATATCAGGTGTGAACAAGCCACATAGCCCACAGCATCTGACACAGGGCAGCTGAATTTTATGATGAAACTTTTGTTTCCTTACCCATTCAATGGTGTGAAATGGAGCATCTCCCACCTTTAACTTCTCCATCCCAAAATCACTCAGGAATTGATGTTTTTCAAACCAATTTGGGTAAAGGTTTTGCTTGTTATATTTTTTAAATATAAAAAAAAGCTTTAAACAGAGGAATAAAAGTTGAAGGCCTCTCTGTCTGGCAAACTGTTTCCAATCCTGTTCTTAGGTCTCCCCTAAACAATTATATACAGAAGGCTTGTAAGATTTTAACAATAGTGATAAGAGTGGCTTTTCTACTAGAAAACTCTCACCTCCATCCCTCTCCTATCCCCCAAATGTATCATAAACTTTCGGCCTCTCTCAGTGACTTCATCACACCAGAAAACCTTCTATAGTCCTTTTGAAGGTCAACAAAGTTCTTGCTTTTCATATATTGCCCAACTTTTACAGATTGTGCATACATTCAGGTTTTTTTGGTTATGAACTGAGTGGCTTCCAAATTACTCCTGTAATTGGAGGGAAGGATGTGGCTCAGGATAGCTCCCAAACCAGTGGTGGGTTGCTCCTGGTTCAGTCTGGTTTGCGCGATCCAGTAGCGGTGATGTTATGACGTCACTGAACCGGTTCTCCGCAGCCCGGACCCACCTGCACACCCGAACTTACGTTTTTTGGGTAAAACCCAAACCCATTTCGAGGTTTTTCCTTGAAAAAAGTTGCTGCGCATGTGCGGTAGTGCGCTTTAGCGTGCAAATCACGCACGTGTGCATGCAGGAAGAGAACCGGTAGTAAAGGTAAGTAGAACCCACCCCTGTCCCAGACTATGTCCAACCCGGAAATGGATGTCAAAATATAGAAGGCATCAGCATAGATTCAACCTGTCTGTATTTGGGCCAAAAGAAAAGGCTTAAGACTATAGAGGTCAAGCCTCAAAATGACTCATAATTCTCTCCTTGGGGCAACAATACTGGTCTAAGTTCTGCTAAATGTGACAAGACTATGTAGTGGGATTGCAATATGAAAAAATTGTAACAAAATTGAGTAAAGTAGAAAACAGTTACGTTGTTAAGAAAAACCTAGAAGCACTAAATGGGATTTCAGATCTACTGAAACAGCTAGAGCAATAAACCACTGTTTACTGAAAAAAATAAATTCACATAGTCATTTGGCACATGGCCAGATGCACTGTGCTCCTGTGTAATGGGATATCTGAGTAATTAATGCTGAGTACAGCCTATGATTTTGTAGTCTGTTGCAATGGTTCTTAAAATAGAATGAGTGTAGCATAAAAACCTATCATTTGTTCTTATACTGCACACTATTTATAAAACCCATATGCTAGAGAAAAAGGGAGATTTGAGTACTTGCTTTTAGTGAATTGAGTGCAAACAAACTGGTGTATTGGGAATGTGGGTTGATGTTGATGCTGATGTGTAATTGTTTTGTTATGTGCAGTCTTATAATTTATTAACCTGTTAGTATCACAACTCAACTCACTTTGGGTAGAACTCTGCCACTATAATAAGGAAATAATCAACTTCTAGTGGAGCATATGTTGAAACAAACACAGAATGATGTGACAATTTGCCATCTTCAATATAACAGTTAGGAAATAAAGTCTAATAGAAATGGGAGAAATTACATTTACTTAAGCATATTTAATCTCATAGCACAACCTGCTGTGCTTAACCAACATGGAAATAAATAAGTGTATAACTAACACAAACCCTTTGGGAGGGAGAAACAAATTGGGGTGTTAATTTTTTTTGAGCTAGTCTAGGTCATTTAACAAGCAATATTTAGAAGGCAGGGACATTTAAGGGCTACCCCATCTGCCCTTGATATGGACCTACAAATAAGTGTTTATAATTGGGCATAAAGAAATTACAGAGCTGAAATGGAGAAATTGAAATCTTCACAATGTTGTTGAAATACAATTCCCAGCAAACATCCAGTGGTGAGGAGCACTGGGACCACGGACACAGCAATATCACAAAGGCTACAGGTTGCATACCCTAAAATGCAACATTTGTTCTGCTCTCTGCCTCATACTGGAGTAGGTTTTCTCCTGCCAAAAAGAGACACATAACTATTGCAATACTTTTAGTAGAGTTTGCTTTTTTTCTGAACAGCGACCAAAATTAGAAGCGAATTAAATTTTGCTTTCAATTTCAAGGAGGTCTTTATCTATGGGAGATGAGGGAAATTCTGTTATTTGACATGAATTCTGCAATATTTGTATGGGGGATTGGGGGAGGGAACTTTTGGCAGTGGCAAATTATGGTCCAAAATTGCATGATTTTAGTATGCTTCCTATCAGAGAGCAGAGTAATACAGACGCAAAATATGTGAACTCATTCCCACATTCCCCTGCCTTGCAAGAAGCATCACAGTGTAAAATGTTAAATCAGTGACCATCCTAGAATAGGATTACATCGGCACTGAAAACAGATATAGTGACACAGCTGTGTAGGGTTAAGGTGGTAGATGGCTTATCCATACTATGGTATTTCTAAGCTGTAGATTAATGCTTTTTTCCACCATTCATCTTCCTGCTATGGTATTAAAAAGCAACCCACTGCTGGGAACACATTAGTGACTTGCAGCAGATTTTTCTTTGTGATGATAATTACAAAAAATAGAGAGACAATAACTATTAATATTTTATTGCCGTCTTTAATGAGCTAAAGCGAGATCATATCGCAGTCCACTGGAACTTGGTTATTCTTCTATCCTTACCCCCCTCCTCCCAAAGGGAAGGGGGATTTCCTTCCTGACAAGCCTTAACTGCATTATATATTCATAGTGTCTGGCATGTTTTCAGAATGCAAACAATCCTCTTTATCCTTATTCTTATGGTTTATGCATGCTACCTGATTCTACAAAAGACCCAAACACCTTTAAGCCTATAGTCAAGAGGAGAATCTGTTTTGCAACAAGAGGCTCAAAGGTGGGCTAGTTAAGAATGTGTCCCATAGGGACTTGGGGAATGAGTGTTAATGGTGCAAAGCACATTCTGAGCTGCAGGACAGGGAAATATAATCTTTTGTTGGCTGGGGGCTACAGTGTGCTCCTCTGTCTAGTTGAAGGCTGCGAGATGACCCTACATGATATCACCAGAAGATATAAGGGCAATTTTCTGCTCTTTTGAATGAGGTTAAAGATGGGGATATCAGAGGTTCTGGGATGCAAACCTGTACCATTCCCGGCTTTGAAATTGCTTAAATTGGCCTGAAATTATTCCACTGAAATGTGATCGCAAAAGAGCAGAATTTCAGTAACCCAATTTGGGGCACTCAACAGGGGGTTAAGGATGGGAAATGGAACAGCTTGCTACCACCATTTCCATTTCTGAAAAAGAAATCACACTGCCCCAAATTGGCATTTTGCTGCTGAATTTTGTTGGCACTGTATTGGGATGTTGAGGAATCTTGGTGCTGTAAGCTGTAATGTTCATTACATAACTACTGACTTGCATTTGAGCCCACTTTTAAGCATTACTCATTTATATTTAAGTCCATTTTTCTCAAAATTAAATTTATATTTAAACCATTTTGAGCTTTTCTTTTGCATGGAGAAAGTGGAAGATAAAGGTATTTAAGTAGAGCATAAGAATTCTCAAGACAAAAAATAACTGGAAAACTAAAACAGCAGGCAAATAAAATCTATTAATAATGTAAAATCAAAGACAGTATAGCTGTATTTTTAAAAGATTACTTAATATTTTAAAAGATAATAAATGTCAGGTCTTTTGTCTGAATTGTGAGATTTTAATTGCACATTTTTCAATGTCAATTATAACTGACACATTTTCCACTCAAATACTAAATGTATTAAGGTTATTTGGTTCCGAGTATACTATAAGATGCAGCAGCAGCAAGGTTATTTATTCATGTCTGAGTAACAAACTAGCTGAGTAATAAACGAGCACTAATTTCTTACTATGACTAGGTTCATATACTGCATGAAGGCATTGTGAATTTTGTTCAATTTTGACTCTGTAGGTTGCATAAACCAATTATTGGTGGCTTGGAAGATATAGTTAAAAATATAGTACTTATACCCTATCTAAATGGTTAATACCAACAAACCATGGTTAAAATAATATAGTGTGCTGTAAGTCCAACCATATTTGAAAACTGAAGAACAAGCTTCATAAAATTGTATGGCAAAGATGGAATAATGGTTCTAGATTAAAGCGCATGCATGAAGAGAACCAGTAGTAAAGGTAAGTAGAACCACCCCTGCAGTGGATGTACATAGTAGGAAAGATTCCTGATGAATCTAGCCTGCCTGCAGCTTTTTTAAAGCAAAGGATCAACAACTAATCAATCAATTAGTATCCTGCACAGCTGGATGGGGAGGTAGGATGAAAATAGCTCTTATGATAATCAATACCTTATACAGCCATTTTGTCTTCAAAACAGGAAGACTCAGCACTCCTATATTTCGTTCACTTTCAAAGTTCCTATGTCTGTTCTACAAAACCAGTTTGGTATAAGTTGGTTAAGGCATCAAACTAGAAATTGGGAGTCTTGAGTCCTAATGCAGCCTTAGGCATAAAGCCAGCTGACTGACCTAGGGCCAGTCACTTTCTCTCAGCCCTAGGAAGGAGGCAATGGCAAACCACTTCTGAAAAACCTTGCCAAGGAAACTGCAGACTTGTCCAGGTCTTCTCCAAGAATCAAACATCCTTGAACGAAAGAAAAAAAATAAAGTCTTCTCTAAAAGAGAAGACTACAATAGACTCACTTCCCCAAAAACGTAAATCAGTCACATGTGTGATGGAGCACAAAGCAAACAGGTATTGTTATAAGAAACAGATCAGACCTTCAGTGTTTTGTTTCCACAAACAGTTATGCTTTTTACTTGGCAAGGAACATATTGGGAGTTTATCCTCAGTGGGAGGTAAGAAACAAAATCTAGGTTTCCCTGCACCTGTAACCAGGGACCCTGGCCAAAAGTAGGATGGGGCTAGCATATGGCTGGTGTTCAGAAATACATAATTACTTCAACAGCCTCCATGAGCAGCAGGGAGACTTAATGTGCTGACAGCGCTGCATTTTTTACCTTTAGTCAATATGAGAAAGGCCCCAGACTATGACTCTAAACATCTGGATTCCATCAATCTGTGATCCATCATCGCCTATTGGCATTCGACCATTGCCTCGCCAGAGCAATGCTGCTTGTTTTATTAATATGTCAAATACATTATCCATGTAATACACTTGTCTTCCTTTTCCCCTCCCTCCGAACTTCCCCACTGCTTCTGTGCAACAGATTTGAATTTATAATAGATCAGTTTGCATTACATGTCTGTACATCATAATTTGTCAAGTTTAATAGAACTTAGTAAGGAGAGAAGGGAGAAATGCCTTCACGTCATGTGTGTTTACTGTTGAAGTGTCCGCGTAACTTTATTTCTCTTCTTATTCCTATAAATTGGAGGAATTGCCTTGTTTGGGAATCTGCAACTTTATTCTTAAATCTTTGCTCATAGTTTTTCCTATTTCTCACACCTCTCTTCTAAATAGTGTACTATATACCATACCACAAAATAGTTTGCACTGAGCAGTAAGTAAAATTGCCTGCCTCTATGTGGCGTAGATTTCTAGTGCTGAGAATTCCAACTACATTTCTTAGAGAACTCCTCACTTGGAGTTTTAATACAATCATGACAAGGAAGACACATTCAAACTAAAGATTAGATTCTATTAGATAAGATAGATAGAATAATAATTATTGTCACTTTGAATGTACACTAATTGGCATATATTAAAAAGAAATTTCATTGCATAAGAGAAAAATAATGACATATATGCATTTCTTTTTGGCTGTAAATTAAAAATGACACTTGTGAAGGAGAGGATTTCTTGGTGTGCAATAAAAGGGACTTACATCACCTGTTTAGGAGTTGTGGTATTATTCACTTGACCCAGATTGGCAATAGTCTGGCAATGCCTTCAAATTCAGAATTCATGACTGAAAACTGTGTGAATTTCAAGAAGCAGTTATAACAGAAAATGGATTAGAAAGCACTACCATCTGAAGATTTCCAGACATCGCTTTTAATGTCTTCACAAGGAGGTATATACGAAGTATGGTGGAGAGAGAGAAGTGGCCCAGTTTACTATAAAATCTTTAGATTTTTGCTCTTCCTAATAACCAGAAAGCCATGGATTTCCAAATCACAATTATAGAGGCAGAAGCAATGAAATACTCACTTAGATTTTGTGGTAAGTTTATTTGTAACACTACAGATGATTCACAAACTGCACTAGTAAGCTCTAATTCCAATTGAAATCCATGCAACCACACAAACATTTCTCGTCAAACTTTGAGCATGGCTTTTCCTATCTAAATTATCACAGGTGTCCAAAATAATTAGCAACCATATCCAAGGAAAGACAGCATCCCTCTCACTGCTTCAGGTGCTTTGCAAATGCAATGAATTTGCATTTCCTTATGTAATAAGTAATAATAAAATAGTAAACTGTCAAATTGTAAACTCTGCTCCAGGTCAAGCTTGACTCTTGATATTTTCATGGACACATCCATTTTTGCTTTCTTGGCAATACAACAATACAACCCTACCTTGTTCTAAAGTTTTTTATGGGGTTCCCACTCTAGTCCACAACTTGAAAATTTCCTTGAGCGTTGCTGTTCAAATAACCTAATACTGTATATTTATTTGTTTGTACAAATGATACAGCCACCCATCTTATAATAGCAACTCTAAGTAGCTAACACATAAAAACAATCAAAACACGTATCAAAACAAATTAGAATATTGCTTAATTTTTTGAATGGTCAGCCAGGGCTAATTAACCATGGCACCCCCTCAACAATCCTAACAAGCACTGTCTGTACACACCTATACAGCATTGTCTGTACACACATGTCCTTGAAAAGAATAAATTGTTGCTTAGTTCACTGCACTGCAATTAAGATAGTTTGAGAGGGCTTGATATTTCTGAATCTGAATATACTTTATTTTTGGGACAATTGGTTTTAATACTGACTGCCTCCATTTTTCTAGTCAGAATTATTTCCTGAGGAAGTGATGTCTGATTTCCTTAAAAGGCAACAGTCAATGTCTCCTCAGTAAGAATTGCACATTACTATCAAGCTCACAAAAGCAAATTTCCTATTAGAAGATTTGATTTTTATATACTGGTTTAAGATTAAAAAGATTTCATTAAAATGAAATCCAAATACATATCCACATCAAGACATCTACATACCTCAGCTGTCCTCACGTTTTACTAAAAAGTGCTTGATCTCCCCTTTTTTCAGGAGAGAAACTCCAAGAGGTGTTTACCCCCTGCTGACACTTTTGCTGGACTTATTAAATGCAAACCTATTCAGCTGTGGGATATAAATATTTTGTTTCTAATGGCACTAACCAGCATTTTTCCTCAGGCATCTACAAGCCTGCAGAAAAAAGAATGGACTCAAAGAAAGTTAAGATCTCTGTCCAGGAAACACATCTACTTTTCCTGAATGAGGATGCTCCTGGGTGAAATGGTTAGGAATCCATACTGATTGGAGTCACAACTAATAGCACATATGCAGAAAGGAGTAAATTGAGAAAAGGAGACAGCTGAATTGTGCATCAATTCCTGACTTGATTTAATTGCCATAGAAGATGAATGTATATTTTTTATGTAGAATTAATGGAATAATCTCAACTTTTCCTTGTCAGCAATCTGCATTTCTTAGCTATGCTTATTTTTGACTAGAAGACTTGTGGGGAAAGGCACAACTCTGGAATAACTGGCTGGGTCATCTTGGGTCGATGACCCTCTCTCAGCCTAACTCACCTTCACAGGTTGTTGTTGTTCTTGTTGTGGGAAAAACAGGTGGAAGAAGGAGTATTAGATATGTTTGCCACCTTGAGTTTTTTATAAAAATAATAAAGGCAGGAAGACAAACAAACAAATAACTGGAAAGAAAACTTCTGACTAAATTTCAGGATTGAAGTTTCTGAGAGTGGTTTATCTTGCATTTTCCAGCAGGGGGCACTGTAAAGCGGCCATGAAAACGAAGTCCAGAGAACATTATGTGCTATTTCAGCATTAACCTCTCCTGAAAGAGGGCACTAGAGAATTGGCAGAAGAGAAGGCATCAATGTAGCAGCTGTGCTGTTTTGTCTGTGCTTTGCATTTATTTTATTTTCTTAACTCAGGATCATTCATATTTCATAGATGGGAGAAAATGAAGGTGATAAACATAAAGTAAGATTCATGGCTAGGTCTCCCAGATTTAAGTCCACTTTTCTCTATTTTGGAGACAAATGGTACTTGTGAAGGAAGTTCAATTTAAGGATAAGATATACTATATCTACTGTATATAACGCTCTTTCCACACAGTGCACCGATACATTTGTCACCCTAACAATTAAAACTATTAAAATCAAAATCTCCCCAAATCCTATGAAATGCAGCAGCTGAAACAAGATTTGAATAAGCATAAGACAAAGACTGAAAAGAAGTCACACTGAGGCTAATCTAAATGCTTGTCCAATGTATAGCCAGGGCTTTATCCTTGAACTTATTTTCTTTTCATCTTTTCATCCCCAGCCTCTTACCTTACTTCTCAGGACAGAAATTAGTTTTACCGTCGTGAAGTGTTTACATTTTTTTCCAGCAAATAGGCAATAGTAAACAATAAATGCTCGGCAGCAAAATTGAATTTATAACTGCATTATGGTGCCAGATAACGCCCTAAAATAACAGCCCGATAAGGAAATTCGATTTGATTGCCTCTGCACATCAGCTCGGGCTCATCTGCAGCCAGGGCCTCCCCATAATAATTTTCAATTGGGTTTGTAAACCTTATTTGTCCTTAAATATTTCTGTCATTTTTTCATGGCAGAAGACAAATCTTTCCCAATACAGCAGTAGATGTACGGGTTCTCTTTAGCGAAGATTTGTGTGGGTGAGGGTAGGAGCATCTCTGTGCTTGCTAGAGGCATGGAGTGAGAAACATCTTCATGTTTTCAGGCAGGAGCCGTGTGGGGTAAAGATGGGGGGGGAGGGAAATTGGGAGCAGGCGCTGACAGCCGTAAATCCAATCCATCACACTGCTGACAAGGAAAAATCACAGACCAGAAATTGAGTTTGACTCACATGGGACAACTGAACAAATTAATAGACCATTAGCCAAGCGGTGACCTGAGAAATAATGGGCGGATGCTGCTCCGTAAGGCTAGCGTTAAGAGTTGTTTTAAATATGCACATTCACTCAAATCCAGCTAAATTCTACTGCAGTATGGTTTTGGGAATCTGGCACAAGTCTGATGCATGTTTTAGAGCAAATTTTGTGAAGATGGTAACTAATTCTAAGCCTCAGAGATGACATTTAGGCTACGGTAGACACACACATACATCCCTTCCTTTAGCATATCTTAAAAGAACACACAAAGATAAAACAAGCTTATTGGATAAAAGTAGCAACAGGAACTAGACAAGACTTCTATATATTGGAAGGTGTCACTTATTTCCAATCTAATATTTAAAGATACCGTTAATGTTTACACATTGTATTTTAAGTATTAGCAATTTCCTTATTTGTATCATTCTTATTTGAATCCAATTATTCTGCTGGCCTTTATTACAACATGGGGCAATGAGTTCCAAAGTTAAATTCTGAGGAAACATTTTCTATTTAAACTCCCTCTTTGTTCACTTGATTTATACCTAATGAAAGCAATTTTAAAATCCTGCATCTACAGTAAAATGTAGGTAAGGCTGTCTTTACATTTTTCTCTGTATATATGATTTACTCTGCAAGAAATGAATATCATTTGCCTTTCTATTGCAAACCCTCCCCACAAGATATATCTATTCCTGGCTAACACCTTACATCCTGGCTGAAAATTGACTGTCATAAATTTCTTAACTGGTGTCTATGTACGCACTAAAGATTTTTGGGGAAGCAGGATTTTCCATACTGTAGCACCGCTGGGAAAAACGCAGGGATTTGTCCTTAACAATATGGACACTTCAGAATAGAAAAATAGAATAATAACTTTATTGTCACTTTGAATGTACACTAATCAGTATACATTAAAATGAAATTTTGTTGCATACAGCTCTCAAAGGGTCACCACCTCCAATATATACTACATAAACATGACAAAATAAATAAATACAACATTATGCATGTAGCCACATATATTATATGACACAGAGAAACAACACAGTTTAGTTTGGATGTATACATGTACATGGCAAGAAAAAAGAATCTTGCGAGTTTATCAAATAGATGGCATAGGGAACAAAGCTGTTACAGAATCTGGTAATCCTGCTAGAAATACTTCCTATATACCTATTTAGGAAAATGAGAAAGGCTTGACCCTTGCTGGAAAGCGCCAACCTATCCAAATATGAAAGGGAGGGAAGGAGGGAGGAAGACCCTACAATTTATGATAAGAAAACGATATAATATGATAGAATATTTATCTTCCTTGTAATCAACCTCACCCTTTTAAGAAATATAGGCAGTTCTTATTTAGTGACAGTCTCATTTAGCAACCATTCAAACAGTGATGAAAAAGTAACTACAACCAGTATTTGCATTTACAACTTTCACAGGTCTGTAAAGCAAAAAAAAGCTGAAGTAAAATCATAATCACAGTTATGGTTGTATTTAGCAACCACCTTAAGAACTGAGTTACTGGTCACAACTGTGGTTGTAAAGGAGGATTATCTATAGCTAGAACTGTACTGGAAATTATGAGTTCTAGTCCCACCTTAGTCATGAAAGCCAACTGAGTGACTTTGGGCCAGTCACTCTTTCAGGGTTATTGTTGTGGGGAAAATGGAAGGAGTATTAGGTATGTTCATTGCCTTATTTATAAAAAATAATAAAGGTGGGATAAATATCTAATAAACAAATCTAAGCTGTAACTACACAGAAACAGATGTATGTTGGGTTGAAAGAGAGACCGTCTAGCCCTGTGATGGCGAACTTATGGCACACGTGCCAGAGGTGGCACACAGAGCCCTCTCTGCTGGCACACGCACCGTTGCCCCAGGTCAGATCTCTGTAGTGTTGTTTTTTTTATGAGCTTATGTTTCCCTGCAAATTACAAAACAGAAGATCAAGAAAGAAAAAGATTTTACCTCTTGCCGCACTGCCGATGTTGGGATGCCCTGCCTTCTGCCGGCTAGCTGGTCTTCGGGTCTCTGCTGCGCATACGCGCATGTCTGTACATGTGCACGTTTGTGCATGTCCATGCATGTCTGCGCATGCATGCAGTCGTGTGCACACATCTTTCAGTTTGGGTATGCACACACACGCAATTTGAGCGCTCGGTGTCTAAAAGTTTCACCATCACTGGTCTAGCCCAAAGTCATCCAGTCTGCTTTCATGCCAAAGGCAAGATTGCAATTCATGGTCTCCTGATTTCTAGCTGATGCCTTAACCACTAGACCAAACTAGCTCATCTAGATCTATTCCTGAACAGAATTCAGTGGTAGGTTCAACCTTATTCCCCCGCACCATGTCAGAAGAGTTGACAGAAAGATGATGTTCCAACGCAGAACATCTCCTCTCCACTCGCCCATCCCCACCCCCACTCTATTCTTGTCAGCCCCTTCAAGTAATCCAGATAAGCAGCACAAAGCACAAATGCTAACGCTACATTTATTGTAAGGTTAAAGTAACAGAATCTTGCCAAATGGTAAGAATAAGAATTAGGAAAGCCTAAGGCCATAATGTCAGGTGAAGCAACCAGAATCAGTCTGTGAGTAGGTCCAAGTAAATATTTTATTGATGAATATTATATGATAAGAATCTTGTCAGACTTTCTTGCCTTCCCTTGGGAAGATTTAGACCTAAGGGTTTGACCTCAGATATTATCTTCCCTGAACCGATTCCAAAGTGGAATGCCTTTTACTCCACATAGAGACGCTCCCCTCTCCTTCAGCCACTGATTACACCTCAAACTCCAGATATAAGGATCCCTTCCCTCCCAGAAAATAGACACCAAAGTCTTTGGGATATTGTGTGACGTGGAGTATTTGCACAAAGATGCATAATACATATTAGAACTGTATTTATGTATTTACTAAATCAAACTACAATTACCCCAGAACTATTATATACAGAATTCAGTTATTCACTTGCACGCATTATTTTTGAAGTGTGAAATACTGTGCATTAATTTGAAAGTCTTGCTTTCCTTTGTCTGGAAGATAATCAGGTAAACTATAATAAAAACACACATATGCCATTTACCTTTTCATCCCTATGAGCTTGGAGGGTTTCAATTACCAGATTCTGGGATTTAGTGCTTACAGCTTTTTGGTATGTGTAAGATTTATTAGAAGGTTTAGTATCAGTGAAGAATTCATGCATTTACTCCCTCGAGCTGGGCTTCCGCTTAGAGCCTCTAAATCATGATCCTAAAGATGGGTCACTGTCACATAGGGCATTAGCACCATTAGTATGCTCCACAGATTATTAATGATCATGTCTGTGGAGTCCTTTTGGTCTTGCTTTTCTGATATAGACATGCTCCATTCTCCAAGTCTAAAACCCCAACCAGTAGAGTTAGTTATGGTAAGTTCATACCTACAGTAGAGATGTATTACTTTTCTTCTAAATAAAATGTAAAAAACACTATCACCTGAATGCACAAAAATTGTTTCAAGAAATGGAGAGCACTGGTTTTCCTATAAGTATTTCATACCCCCAACCTCCATATTATAGTGGAAACTATAGCTTTGCAATGTTTGGTATGATTCTTTTTAATATGATCTCCAAGTTTACCGTATATTCCGGCGTATAAGACGACTGGGCGTATAAGACGACCCCCAACTTTTCCAGTTAAAATAAAGAGTT
>JANHFM010005326.1:198245-217928 GCA_032468115.1 Grayia smithii | reverse complement strand
ATACTGTTATATTATATATATGAAAATAGTTGGATTGATCTGAGATAAATATGAGGGGAGTAGAGAATACCCCAGTTTGTCTTTTATGTTTTAAATGTGTAGAGCGTAGTTTTATGTTGTAGTTTGTCATTGTCTTTGTATTATTTTAACTTTGTAAATACCAATAAAAATCTATTTTTAAAAAAAATAATAATAATGACACATTTTCGAATTTGGTTAAGTGCAGTTCCCAACTCAAATATGTAGCTGTTTAGAAAAAGTCTTACGAAAACAGTGTTTGGGCAATAATCCTGTTTGCCCAGTACATTTGGTGAAAGAATTGAAATAAAAAAAAATATACATAACAGAAGAATAGAATTGGAAAAGGACCTTGGAGGTCTTCTAGTCCAACCCTCTGCTCAAGCAGGAAACCCTATACCAGTGATGGCTAACCTTTTCCGGACCGAATGCCCGCACCCCCAAAATAGACACACTATGTGTGTGCAGCCCCTGTGCATGAACCCCACCTCCGCACATGTGCACATGGCTCCCACACGCGTGTGCGTGTGCCAGCCACCTGGGCCCCGCCATGCGCACCTATCCTGCCCCACGCATGTGCTTGCACGTCCCCCCCCACATGCGCCCCCTGTGCATGCGCTGCAGAGACCCAAAGACTATCTGGCTGGCAGGAGACGCATGCGCATGCGTGGCGGAGCTGAGCTGTGCCATCAGAGAGGGCGCTGTGTACCACCTCTGGCATGCGTGCCATAGGTTCACCATCACGGCCGTACACCATTTAAGACCAATGGTTGCCCAATCTCTTCTTAAAAATCCTCCAGTGTTGAACTGCCCACAACTTCTGAGGGAAAGTCGTGAATGTTCAGGAGTTTTTCAATGGACTATTTCAGTGGTTCTCAACTTTCCTAATGCCGCGACCCTTTAATGCAGTTCCTCATGTTGTGGTGAACCCGCACTGGATGCCTTTCTCCAAAGCGACACACAGTCTTCGGTAGTTCCCCCTCCTCTCCCTCGCAGCACACGCAGACGTTGGTCGTGGCTCCCTTTTCTTGGCGCTGCCGCCCCCTGGTCTGTCTCCATGGCGGGGAGGGAGGCGAGGAGGCAGGCAAAAGGGCGGCGGACTTGGCTGTTTCCCAAGGAGTCTCCGCGGCTGCTTCTGCTGCTACTGCTGTGGTGCCTTCATCTCCTCCTCGTGCCGCCTCCTCCTCTTCAGTTCGCTTTCAGTTGTGATGCGCCAGCCCGCAGCCCCTTATATTGAGCCTATATTGATAGAAGAGCGGTGTCTCGGTTCCTAAGACCATCGGAAGTATGTGTTTTCCGATGGTCTTAGGCGACCCCTGTGAAAGGGTCAGTCTCCATTCCCACCCCACTCCAGGGGAAGGTTACTGCAAAATCCCCATTCCTCCCAATCAGCTGGGATTTGGGAGGCAGAGAATAGATGGGGGCGGGGCCAGTCAGAATTTTTACTACCGGTTCTCTGAACTACTCAAAATTTCTGCTACTGGTTCTCCAGAACTGGTGAGAACCTGCTGAACCCCACCTCTTCTCTATTTCTTTCCAGAGCAACAGCTATTAATCAGCTACTCCCTCTTACAAGATCAGACAAATTTACAGTTTTACAAATCAATTTGAATCCAGTTCATATTTTGTTTCTCAAGAGATTTTTAATTACTGAAGTATCTCTTGCAAAGTGCCTTAGTGAATGTTGTTTGTTCACACATAACTCATGCTTGAAATTCAGTATAAAACTTGACCTGATGAGAATCCTAGCTTGATCATTGCAAAGAGCATTTTGAAAACAGTCTACAAAATCAAATAGAACCTTGGGAAGTTCTAGCAGACTGGGACAATTAGTCTTTTTTGCCTATTTTTATGCTTTTACCATCTCCCTCTCTAATATTCCTGTCTTTCAGCTTCTAACATATCATTCAATAGAATTCTCCTGATCAAATTAATACATTTATGTTTTAATTGAAATGTTTACATCCTTCAAGGTTACGTTAAATATCTACATTTTGTATGATTAATACTAACTTTCCTCATTGCTTCTTTAGTTGCAAAATGGTACTGTTTCCTTAAACAATATAAGGGAGGAAAGAGAAAATAATTTGGTATGTGTGATATGCCCTTAACTTTATATGCCCTTAACTTCAAAAAGTAATGTAAATCTGAATATTCTACTTAAACCACTTCATCCTATCCTAAATAAATAAAAACAAAAAGTATTGATTAATGTACAGCTAATCTCTTAAAAACTTTATCCAGTGTAGAAACTGGGCCCTGGAAGTAAAATCTTTCATTATTTAACTTGCAAAAATTACGTTAATTGTCAAGAACATTAGTTAGAAATAAATCAGAATGGGAATATTTTAAATATTCTCCAGTCCTCTATAATTATAAAAATAAATCTCAATACATTTGCAGCAATAGTCAAAGAAAAGTATCCCAGCATTGAACTTTTATATGACTATTAAAGCTGTTTTGTTTAAACATGAATATGAGTCATGATTTGTTAACATTGTTTTCTGAGATTTGGAGGGAGAGTTTGACTCTAAATTGCCATTTTTAATGTGAATTTTGTTGTTGTTTTGGTTTGAGAAGAATTTGTTTTCTTAATCCAATTAATTTCTTTGTTTTTGGATTGGGGCTGATTTATCTTTTTGGCATTTATTACTATAAACCACCTAGAAGCTTAGGAAGTGGGCAGTATGTAAATGTCCATAATTCATTAATTCATTAGTTAACATACAAAAAATCTGAGCTGGCCTAATTTACCAGCTTTGCCTTTAGAAATAATGCATTAGTTGTAAGTGCTATTAGGATACTTAACTGAGGAAATGAATGGTTTATAGTACTTCAGACTAACCAAGCAAAACAAATCAAACCTGAAAGAGATATGATTGAGGTGTTGAATAGTGGCCAAAACCTGCCTATACAAGATACAGTTTGCTAGGTTTACACAACTAAAAGAGACAGTCTAGGTTAATGAGGTTCTGATGTTGTCCTATAAATAGTCTAGCAGTACAATATAGACAAATATACAGATGAAGTTGATATGCCAACATTCCATGATGCACCCATCAATCGCGGATGTTTTTGCTAGGTCACAGAATTGTTATCCATACAGTCCCACTGTTGTTAAGAGCAAGTTAGGAATAATTTCCAGACACTATACAGTACATGTGCACAGCCTGTTGCATAACAAACCAAGGTTCCATTTCCTGTTCCCCTAGAACCGTTAAAACCTCACAAACCACTAGGAAGAACTGTTTCCTGCAGGTGTCCCAGGAACATGAATCACACCTTGTCAAAATGCTGGGTCTGAACCAATGGAACAAGATTCTTCAAAAAGTAGATACAGCTTGCAGTCTTTGTCCATGCGTAACTTTCTAACTTGCTGATCTACATCCTGATCAGGAAGGGGTTAAATGAGTATTAATCAGACACTTTCAAGAAGCTTTGAAAACTCATCCAAATATTATAAAAAATGCCTTTAATCATCTAATAGCCCAAACGGGGAAGTGATGGATGGGCTGATCTTTGCCTGAACAGATGAGCCTGGGGATGTGGGCTTACAGGAGATGGGAAAAGAGATGATGACACTTTTCCTTCCTCCCTCCCTTGCTGCTTGGAGCAGTTAAAAATATGAGGTCACCCAGCAAGAGATGATAACACATTAAGGGCTCTTGAGAGATTGGCCTGTCAGCCTTGTTAGGAAGAGGCAATTGGGGCTGACTGTATAATTAAAGGCTGGAGAAAACCATAACTCACAGCAGTTTAGACAGCAATGAAGGGACTCTATCTGCTACGTTTTTTTCTGTTTGGAAAAAACACCTCAGTAGAAATGAGCTTAGTTCAGTGTAGTTTGGGTTTCAGTGAGGTGCTCTTAATGAATTGCAAATCTGCAATTTCAATTGCAGTCCTTCTGCATCAAATTTTGCAGATATGAATTTGTCACAGAAAGCTACTACATTACTGTGTGAAGAAAAATAAGCCAAGGTCAGGACTGAGGATTATTCAAATAGCATGATTTATAATAGGAATCATAGGCATAATCTAAAATCACCAGATTATTTTGCTATATGCCTAAACCTTGTCCTAACATATGAATCCAACTAGTATGTCTGAATTACTTCCAAAGGTAGTTGTCTGATTCAGACGACATAGCCCTAAAAAAGATGTTCATAAGCTCTGTCTGCTTATTCTGAATTAAAAGCATCCTCCAACAGATCAGTTCTGTAGTAATCAAATTGTAATCAAATTGTAGAATTCCTGTTCCTCAGTACAGAGAATGGTGACAGTTTCTCACTGTATAGGCATAAAGTAGCAAGTTTGCTACACTATTGCTATATTACTATACATTAATATATGAATAGTTTCTTAATGGAAGTAAAGAAGAGGACAATCAGCAGGAAGGGGGATAGACTTTGTTACAGTGGCAATGAATACACCATTAGAAACCTGAAGGATCAAGTTAGAGACAGATCATCATGGAGAAAGTCAACAATGATGTGACAGAACATAATTGATCAGCTCACTTAAAAGAACACTGAACTTCCTTGGGATATTAAGGATTTATTAAACTAAATCTCTCTATATAATACTCTGAACAGTAAACGGTCTACTTATCTCACTTGATTCTTATTGATGGCATTCCAATGATGGCAGTATTTCACGTAATCACTGGACTACAGTTGGAGACAAGATATTAGATACTATTTCATATCCCTTCCCCCTCCCAGTATTTTTATAGTGGAATCTATGTTTCAATGAATTTGATTCTGCAATTCCCTTTGGCATTGTATTGTTTCATAAACTATGGTGATGATGATGAATCATCAAGTTAGTGTTGACTCTTAGTGACCACACAGATAAACAGATCATTATTTTATGATCCGTTAGTTTAATTTCCGGGCTAGCTATAATATTGTCAGAAGTTGTCTCCAACACTGAAGTTCAAAAGCAAGAAACAAGTAATACTCTTGTTTCTTTAACATCCAATTTTTACTTCATAGAGAATCACACCATTGTTTGCACGATTCTGATTTTTGTAGGTAGAAACATAAATGTAATCTGAATATTTTTTCCAAAGTCCTTCACTACTACTTTACCAAGTATTAGTGTACTACAGGAGTGTCAAACTCATGTCGTCATGGCGGCATTAAATGATGTATCACAACTTTCCCCCCTTTACTAAACTGGGTATGACGCATTTGACCCATGGGCCACAAGTTTGACAGCCCTGGTCTACTAAGTATTTTGTGACTTTTTTTTTATTGTTGATATTTGATCCTAAAAGGCAAATGCTATACAATGTCTTCAGTGCCAATTCTAAGCCTGGTTGCCATACTTTTGGGCATGAGTTTGGTCTTCTTTATATTTAATCCTTTTTTCACTGTGCTCCTTAATTTCCATTGCTAGAACTTGCAGATCATTTACATTTTCAGCTATCAGAACAGAGTCACTTGCATAGTACAGGCTACTAATGTTTCTTTCACTAAAGGGGATGTATGGGGAACTCATCAAATTTGCAGGTGATACCAAGATGGCAGAAATAGCCAACACTCCAGAAGATAGGCTTAAGATAACAGAAGGTTCTTGACAGACTTGAACGTTGGGCACTATCAAACAAAATGAAATTCAATGGCAAAAAAAAATAAGGTTCTACATTTAGGCAAGAAAAACAAATAGCACAGGTGGTACCTGGCTCAATAGTAGTAACTGTGAGACGGATCTTGGAGTCCTAGTACACAATCATTTAAATATGAATCAGCAGTGTGTTGCAGCTGCCAAAAAAGCCAACACAGTTCTAGACTGCATAAACAGAGGGACAGAATCAAGATCACGTGAAGTGTTAATACCACTTTATAATGCCTTGGTAAGGCCATGCTTGGAATACTGCATCCAGTTTTGGTCACTACGATGTAAAAAAGATGTTGAGACTCTAGAAGGAGTGCAGAAAAGAGCAGCAAAGATGATTGCTGGAATTGGGTATGTCTAATGAAAAGAAGGACTAGGTGTGACAAGATAGCAGTGTTCCAATATCTCAGGGATTGCCACAAAGAAGAGGGAATCAAGCTACTCTCCAAAGCACCTGAAGCAGTGGTGGGATTCAGCTGGTTCTGTCCGGATCGTGTGAACTGGTAACGGTGACTGCGAGAGGCCCCGCCCTTCCACCTGGACGTAATGCGCGACTACTGTGCATGCGCAGAAGGCCGTGCATATGTGCGCATACTCACATTTGTGAACTGGTAGGGAAGGTAAGTGAATCCCACCTCTGAAGGCAGGACAAGAAGCAATGGGTGGAAAATAATCAAGGAGAGAAGCAACCTAGAACTAAGGATAAATTTCCTGACAGTTAGAACAATTAATCAGTGGAACAGCTTGCCTCCAGAAGTTGTGAATGTTCCAACACTGGAAGTTTTTAAGAAGAGATTGGACAACCATTTGTCTAAGATGATGACACCAATGTCTCTTCCAACTCTGTCATTCTATTCTATTCTAATTTAAACCATGCCTACATGCATCCAATCAAGCTTTCTAGCCTGATACCTATTCAATATATAAACTGAATAAATAACTGAAGAGTACGCCACTTGTGTCACTCCTCATCTACCTGGAACCAGTCTGTTTCACAACATTCTATCTGGACTATGGGTTCCTGACCTTTGTATAGATTTTGTAGGAAGACAGTAAGATGTTCTGAGATTCTCATTTTTCTAAGGACATTTCACAGTTTGACATAATTGACATTAACTGAAGGCCTTTCTATAATCAATGAAACACATATTGATTTCTTTTTGGCAATTCTTCCGTTTTCTCAATTATCTAGCATGCATCAGCACTAAGAAATCTTATTATTACAATTACTAGTATGCTCAGAAACTGATTTTTGCAATAAAATTTTCAAAACCTTGCCAGCATATTCTATTTCTATACTTTGCCTTATTTATTGAACAGCTGTATCTGGTCGGTACAGATTTGACTTGTTTTCAGCTACTTACTTCCTCTTATGCAGCCACTGCGCCTGCTATCATATTAATGATAAACTCTCCTAAAAATGAGAAATTACCCTATAATCTCTTTCTTAAATCCTTTATGTTACATGGGTACAGTAATCCCTATTCTGCTTTTTATAACTTTAGGATGGATCAATAGTTTTACTGAAAAGACATTGACCTTGAGGATTGTTTGGCTGGGGCACAGTTATGAATTCTTGGGGGAGAAATGACCTTTATCAAATGTCACATGTCATTGGATTTTATATCAAACATGGATTGCATGCTCTGGTTATGCAAATCTCTTTGCCAATATATAGGTATATGTATACATGGCTTGAAAAGGTGAATGTGGGCATCACTGTGATTATGAGGGATGAACATCTGATGACCTTCCAGGATAGGCCAGTAGTGTCCTGCTGAAATTAATTGATATAACAGATTGGAAAGCATATTTCTTTTAAAGTTTCTTTTTGCAGTGGTTGCAAGTGATCCACAGAATCAGAAATTACGAATTCAAAAATGCTGTGTCATGAAGACTATGATTGAAATTTTCTTATAAAACAAGAATGCTACTTGAGGTAACTACTTGAAAAAACATTAATTACTTAGCATATGTATTATCATTTTTAGATAATAGCAGGAAAATAATGATTGATCTTTAAGATAATTTCCCTATAAAGTGTAACAAAATGATGCACACACAGTTATCTCTTTGTCTTCTTCAAAGCCTCTGTGCATGCATGTGAATGTTGGATTATGTACTTGCTTAGAAAGGAATGTTTTGGAACCATATGCAAACAATATACAAGTGTGGTGTGCAGACTACTAATTCCTGAACATTCAATTTTTTTCCTTCAATTGGATATTAGCTAAAGGACATGGAAAGTAACTGTAATTTAGAGATGACATAGATTCATGGCAAATCATCATTTCAAAAAGTATTGTAAAGGAGAAGAGCAAAATTATATTAAATTTATACTTGATCTCTGCAATGTGAGGAACAATTGTTTTGGTTACAATACAAATGTTGGGTTACAACCAAGAGACAAGTGAAGGGATAAGCTTTGTTTGTTTATCCAGTTTCCTCTCCTTGCAAGAATGCCTTGACACTGTGTCCTGTAGTGCGGAATCTGCAACCCCAACTAGCTAAATTTATCCCAGCTGCAGTTGTGTTTACAAAGCCATTCCTGTTTATACTCCTGTTCCATCCTGATCAAATTTCAGCCAATGACATTTTACAAACTAAGCGCTTTATTCAGTTGCTTTGTCTTTCTTGCTTCTGATTGGCAAGAATAAAAGTAGTTACATGCAAACTTGATTGCTGCTCTATCTCCAAGGTCCCTTCCAACTCTGTTGTTCAGCATTGTTGTAAGTGCTGGTATATAGGAATGGAAGAAGCAGAATGGCTTTGTCTTGTCTGTTTATATATTTTTGTAAGAATTCTATATCCACCACTTCTGTTGATAGACTAGGAATCACCTATGATTACTACTTAACTGGTCATCTTCTTGGTTAAGCTAATCAATTTCTAATGTCCATTTCAACCCATTTAAATTTGAAATTCACTAAGTCATTACTTATTCCTGAACAAAAATATATATTGACAAGAAGTTTAAATGTGACATTTTTAAAAGTCTTACTCTTACTTACTTTTCTCTCAAAAAGCACCATGAATGGATAATAGGAAGCTGGTTAGACAAACTACTATAGAATGGTAGAGAAGGCAATACTAATGAGTATAGCCTTAGTTTGGGAAGAATAGGATCCCAGATTTAGACAGAAACAAAGAAGGTTAAATAATTCCACACAACTCCAACAAAATTCTTATTTTGGATTACTTTCAGGCAGAATAAAAGAAATAGAAAATGCTGAAGAAAAACCATTTGAATTGCTACTAGACAGAATAATAAAGATATCTTGTGTTCAGAGTGACAATTTCAAAGCTCGTTTTCCAGACATTATTCAGTTTCAGTTTTCATAAAACCTTACTAGCCTGGCCAATTGTGAATGACAGTGGAGCTGCATTTCAAAAGTTTCTGCAGAATCAACATGTGTGCATCCTTGCCAGGGGTGGATTCCACTTACCTTTACTACCGGTTTGCAACGGGAGCGCATGCACACAGATCACCCCATGATGACACTGGGGCAGGTGGGCAGAGCCTCCCACCAGTTTTATGACCGGATCTAAGAACTGGACAGAACCGGGAGCAACCCACTACTGATCCTTGCCCACAGAAGCAAATGATGTACAAATCTGAGCTCACCTGGTAGCTCTAGATATTTATATTATCTTCAACATTACATCTATTTTTACAGCTTCAGTTTTAGCTACAAATAGGTTGGTGTTCTATTTTTTCTGTTATCACTACTACAGATCTAGAGCTTCATATGTATTGAACTTAAATGATAAACTTATTTGAACAAGAGTTAAACCCAGACTAATATCTGGACAGAGCAGTACATGAACTAACTATATAAAGTATCAAAAGAAACACAAAGCATATGTGCATTTGATTCATGCAAGCAACTTCTCATCTCCGGAAGAGAATTCTTTAGTCAGGAAGTCACAGCCTTGATTACTTTGTCTTCCCCATTTAAGTACATCCCTAACTGCTCCTTGGATGGCTCAATTAGCAAAGTGAATATATTATATAAAGTCTAAAAGATTAAACTATCATAGGCAGCCCATAATTTCATGAAGAAGTCAGGGGAGCATATCCCTCTTATTAACTCTATAACAAATGTGATGAAAATGTTCAAATAGAATGTTAATGCAATGTTACGTGTAATTTTCCCAGGCGATCTCCTGCTGAAATATTTCTTTATTAATAGTAATTGAGGGTATAAATTATGAATGAGGCAACTTTCTCTTTTCACCAAGAAAGATGTCCTAATAGCAATAATTCTTTCTAATCATTTTTGGATAGTGAAAAGAGATGGAGCAAGAGGTTCTTTTTAAAAAAAATAAAAAAGCTGATCAAGAGAACACAAAATGCAGAAAAATAATAAATATCTGTAACAGTATTAAGGCATAGAAGGAGGAATAGTCTATATACACATTAAGTGTTGTAGTTATAAGATAAATATCCTATAATTCTGAGTTTACTTTGCTCAAGGAGACCCAGAATGAACAGTTAAATGCATTTTGAAACTTGATGAGCAAGTTTTGTATTTAACTGCCTCTCTGATATATTATGAAAGTGTCAAAATCTTAACTTTGAAAGTATTCAATATCTGGGACATAAACAAGCAAATGCTTGGGCCACGTGTTACCACAAAATATATTACAATAAATTCAAACAACCAATCACTATTGTTCAATTCCTCTTAAACCCTGCAGAACTGTGACAAAATATAATATGAGCAGCAAAGGAAGTCTGTGATAGGTGACTGTTGTCTTCTTTAATCTTACTTTCACCTTGTCACATTATTCCACTTAGCTTGGAGCTGTATCTAAGAAAAAGCATGCAACTGAAATTGTCTGTATCAAGGGTGAACAACTCACATCCATGTGTTGCATGTAGCTTCAAAGCCCCTTTATAAAAGCCCCCCAAAGCACCTAGTTCAGCAACAAAACTAGAAAAGCTTTAATAATTTTAATTTCTTTAAAATTTACAGATATATCTGAGAATAACTATTACCACTTCCTGGAGACAAGAACACTAAAAAAAAGTTAATATGTTAAAAATATAATTTTCAAAACAGTTGCCTGCTGCTTCTTCTCAATGTAAAGAAAAGCAATGCATTATCAATCATTAGAATCTTGTAGCCAATGAAAGCTGTTTTATTTTCCTAGCCAATATTCCTGATTATAACCCTTCTTGCCAGTCAACAGAATTTCAACCAAAATCCTAAGAAGTGTTTTCCCAGTTACCCTTTATTTCTTCTTTTCTTCTTTCCATCTCAAACCTCAAACACCTGCTTGTTGCTTCAAATTATAAGATTACAGCTTCCAATAATCTAAGCATCCATTGAGCTGGTACAAATGTTCAAAACATTTCAACTGCAGATAAGACAGACCTAAGACCCTCCATAAGAGCTGTTGTAATTAGCACAAACAGAACAGAAAGTGATTTTTACTGACTAGATGCGCATCTAATCTCTGCTTTAACTTAGTCTTGGAACATAGCTTATCTCTGTATTTTTAAAAAATATATATTTGAGATTTACAGTATATGCATCAGTTGAACTCTACTTAGTAGGCAAACAAACAGTACTTTTGTTTTGCAAAAGAATGATTAGATTATTCCTTTTCGAAACTGAAGTTTCAAAGTTCCCATCTATCACTCCTTGTTCAATTTATTTCACTCAAGGAATGCATTTGTGGCCAATATTTCTTTACCATAATTAAGATGTCACTTACCATTTTTCATGAACAATTTAGGGCCCAGCAGCATATTATGTTAAATAGGTAGTTTGCCCTTGTGTGCTTTTTTCCCTTTATAAAAATCTTTTAAGGTGATCAATAAAGGTAGCATGGCCTATGAAGGATGAATGCAACTTTTGTTATTTTCATTGGATTCACTGCACCAAAGATACAGACATTCTTTCTTTCTAGCATAAATTTTCTTAACTGGTTTGCTGTTTTCTTTTTTCTTTCCCACTTCTTCCCTACCTCTAAGATTGGAAGAAAGGAAGATCACTCATGTCTTAAAACTAAACTGATTACTTGCTAAATGTGTTTAAAACTGACCCAAGAGCTTCACATGGCCTCATGATAAGTATAGATATGAAAAGGGCATGCATATGCTTGTTACACATAGCTTACACACTGTTTTCATATAATACATGTATGGTAATGTCTTAAAACCATCAATTGGTCAAGTGACTCTTCAGTCAGATGGTGCATTCTACTGCATTTAAAATTCTCATGCTATAATACTGTACCTGAAAATTATGAGTAAATTGCTACTTGTAACTCCTTCACTATATTGCCTTACAAATGAAATGGCAAGTTATATTGTTCATGATATAACTTTTTAAGAGTTTTGAGTAAGCTTAGATTGAAATACTGAAAAGCAATATATAAAAACATCTGAAAACGGGGTAAAAACAGGTATAAGTTGGTCTTTCTCGTGGGATCAAATAAACTTCCTTTTCACTTTTGATTGAAAAGTACTGAACTCTTTCCCAATTGGTAAGCAATGAAAAGACCTATGGAGAACTTCCATAGGTTTACTGTTCATCTACTTGCTGTGTTCCTTTCTATTAAATCAAACCTGAAACCAACAGATTCACTTCAGCTCTTTGATTAAAGCCTGCAATCAACATAAGACATACTAATATAACTAGGAGCCAGGTTACTCACATTTTCATACTGTGCTGGATTTAAATCAGACTGGTTTAGCTTTTCTTTCCTGATAATCAGGACGAAACATCTATACTTAAGCCAAATCACCATCTTGGAAAACAAGGAATTCCTAATTAATTAATTAAAGAAACAGAAAGTGAGGGCCTAATGAATTTTGGGGAAAGGAAGGAGTTGTCTTCTTCTTGAAATCGGAAATGGGATGTGTCTTTGCTATTGCAACCTACTAGGTTCAAATGAAGTCTACTAGATTGGAGAAGGGAGCTGGATTGAAATGAGGGGAACACCTGCGTCCTTCCTCCTATTCACCTGATTGAATTTGCAATCCACTGCTCATTCTTTTTGCAGCTGCAAGGCATGAATGCCCAGCTGCCAACCCCATACTTTTCCTTTCAAAAGAGGGGCTAATTCAATTATCCCAGTGGCATTAGCTTCTATGAAGGATAGCTCACCAGCATAGGCTATGTCCCTGACATAATATTAAAGGCCCTACTACCTTGCTCAGGGCAGATAAAATTCTATTCATTGCTTTAATGCTGGCTCCCCACATGATTCTGTACCTTAACTCTATTACCCCCTTGGAACTGCCTGACCCATTGTTACCACTCCCTCTGATAATTCACCTCTCTGGAAACTTTGCCTTCTTGACCTCCTCATGGAGCAGCAAAATGAAGCTGAATCATATGTTCTATGGCACAAGCGGAGCCATACCTCTTTCTGCCTACTTTCTTTAGAAATGCCCCACATCTCAGGTAAGGTCCACTGTAAGTGATGAGTTTTCTTCTTTGTCTCAAGGGCTCTGAGGGATAAGCTTCTGCCTAGAATGGAACATGCTAATATGCAGCTGTAGTAAAATGAAAAGAGGAAGAGCAGGGGAAGAAAAATGGGGTGCAATGTGTTTTGTGTCAAAGCAAAAGGGAAATAAAACAAATCTACCAGGGCTGTCCTCAGAGCATTTTTCCTGCTATTTATCAATAATTGTTGCTCTTAATATTTTTAACCTATAGGATTTCAACACAACATGCACTTCCAATTCCAGTTAAATTCCAATCAACTTTAGCTGAAGAATAAAACTGAAGCTAACATCAAGTTTCAGCTTTTCCCATAGATACATCTGTGAGATTTTATGAGCTGTCCTAGGTACTGCAGATTTGCTGATGAAATAACTGTTCTAACCTGTGAGCTGTTCAATCAAGTTTTATTGAATGTATTATAAGTGTTCACAAATATTTTATACTACACTAAGCAAGCTCTTCTGTAGCTTACAGCTATGCATGAAACTCAAGTTACCCCATGTAATGGTCACTTTGCTCCCACTGATTTCCTATACTTCCTACGGCTTCTATTTCAGACGTTTAGCAATCTGCCTGATGAAGACCCAGAAGTGTCAGCTACTGCACATACAGCTTATCTCCCTGATAAGAAATGGCACACAATCCCACTAACCCTAAATAAAACAAGGTCATGAACAATATGGATCAATTTCAAAAAAGAAAAAACAAAATGATTCCCAACACTGAAATAAGCTCTGTGGATTTTCTCAGTGGTGCTTATCAAGTAACCTATAGAAAGACCCTTGAATGCTCCAATATTACATACTTTTTTTTACTGGAGTTATTGCTCATATTAAAAAATTATGGATGTACATAAGATGTTTGTTCTGCTCCCAAGTTATATTCCAGTTTCTGTAACCATGTGTTGTCATTTCTCTTTAGCCATTTATTTCTAGTTCAGCTGTAGTGTAAGAGGAAGTCAATTTTCATCTGGAGAATCCTGAGTTTTGTGGCACCTGGAAGCAAGCCACTTCCTCATTAGAGCATTCTTACCACACTCCTCCTTCTCCTTTTTCCTGAACTTCAGTTGTACAATTGTTCTTCAACCTGTAAGAGGATGGTGGCCTGATACCTCTTCATTTCCTCCTTACTATCCCTAGCAATAAAGCAGACGGAGATTGATAAAAATGCAAAAGATTCTCTATTGTAAGATATACCTAATGTGCAAAGCACAAGGCTACTTGACTTTTATGTATCCCCTCCTGTCCCCCCAGCTGCCCAATTTTCTTTTAAAGTTTTCTGGAACCAGAGTGATAGGACCTTAAGGTAGTGTAATGATTTTTGCTCTCTATTCTCAATGCTGTAAATTCGGCAGCAGAAAAGATGATTGTGGATTATTTTCAAGCAGTTTTAATGAACTGGAGAGTTGAAATGGTGATAGTGTGGAAATGCTCTGAATAATTAAACATTGTTAACATGAAGAAGAACCACAAGGCATATTGAATACTAGATAGGTGGCAGTTATGTCTTTTCACAGCCCATCCACTCTTCAATCAATAGAAACAAAGGCTGAATGAGAAGTAGCTAAAGTAACAGGAAATAAAGCCTTGCACAGTAGAGAACAGAAAGTGACCAGAAGTTAACACAAAGGGAAATTGCAGTAATAGATCTAGGGCAGGGGTGGGTTTCGCTACCGCTTAGCTCGTGCGCCACTTCTGCGCATGCACAGAGCATATTTGATGACATCCAGGCGGGTGTGCAGAGCCTCCCGCTGCCGCTGCTACCAGTTCGCCCGGACAGGGGCGAATCGGTAGCAACCCACCACTGGTCTAGGGGTATAAGTTAGTCTCTTGGGCACATGAACCTCCTTTGCTTTTCACTACAATGTAGCATGTAGAACACAGGTGTCAAACTTAACATGTCACTTTGCCGTCACGTGATGTATCGCAATATTTTTTCCCTTTGCAGAGCTGGGGTGGGCGTGGCCTACGTGTGACACATCTGGCCCGCGGGCCACCAGTTTGACAGTTTGATGTAGAAGGTTTACCGTATGCTGCTTCTAGGCTTTGGAACCTCTAGCAAAGAGGAATTCGAAGGTATCTCTCTCCACCCATAAATGATCTCATAAAAATAACAGAAAGGACACTCATACAAATCCTTGTTAAAAAGTTATTACTAATCAGCAGCTATACTGATTAGTATAGCTAATCAGAGCAGAGAAGGAAAAAGATAACAGTGAAGCAAATTGGGAATTAACAATGAGAAGAATCAAAGTAGTGAACTACTGTATCCTGAGAACACAAACAAATACCTGTATCCTTTTCTGAAGGAATCAGAAATCACATGAACCATTTGTATCAAGTCAATCTTAAGGATACTAGCCTTTTAGTTATCACTATCAACTACTTTCAAAATTAATTATTACATCTAATTGTTTTGAAAATCTTGAACTCTAAAATCATAATTTTTCCATAAGACTACAAGCTCCACCCCAAATTCTTCGTTCTCTCTCTCTCTCCCCTTGCCCCTAAGGATATGGGCACTAATCTTCCCATTCATCTATCTTAAAAGCACTATGCCTGCATATGCACGTCTCTGAAAAGCTTCCTAGCTTGTCATATATCTGTCTAATTAATATTATTCCTAGCCCAGCACAGTCTTTTCCCCTTAATAAGCAAAGTGCTGACTTTATTACAGGTTTCTTCCTCACTTATTACTTTAAATCATATTCAGAAAATAGCTTACAGAGACAAATGCTATCTCCTAGCCCAAATGCCACTCCAGTCAGCACCTTCATTCAAAACTTATCTAGTCTCACTAAATTTAAAGGATGCAAAAAAAGTGTTTTGGGGGGAGAGTCTACCAGGATGCATTCCAAGAGTTCCCAGCTGCCAGGGGGTTTTCAACTGAACAGAAAGGTCAATAGGTTACTGATGTGTTGTCTGGTCCAAGCAAAACAAGATGTTAAATGTACACTAATTAGATGGGATTCAATATGGCTGCCTCAGCAAAACTGGTTTAGGTCACAAAATGTGGAGGAAATTTGTAGCAGATGTACACAGGAATAATATTATTACATTATGAGATATAGAAGATAAATCATTAATCTGTCAAATTTAACCTATACCTCATTTTCCAATAATGCCCATACAGACAGACTTTGGTAAACATGGGAATAAAGGCATATAACCCATGTGACCTCCTAAACAATGTCCAGTTCCTCATAGGCACTTGGTATCATTAGTAAGTATTTTGATATTATGGCCTGCTACTTATAAAGCAGCATGACAAATGGTGTAAGCAATCAATCCTCATACTGCCAGAAATCAATACTTTCTTTAGTTAGAATCATGTATCTTGAGGGCAATACCATTCTAATCATGGCGCTACGCTTTCACAAGGGTTTCCAATTTTTATTTTACTTTTATTTATTAAATTTATTTGCCACCCATCTCACCACAATTCTTTTTAATTTTGTTTAGATTTAAAAATATTTAATTATTTAGTTGCTATATTTGCTGACAAAATCTCTATTCATAATTTGTCCTAGCACACCCAGGCCGTATATTTAGTTTTTAGTCTAAGACAATGGTTTAACTGAGGAAACTATGGGTCCATTAACTATAGAGTCCGAAAAGGGGCAAAACATATCACTCATTATTTTCAGTTACCAGCATATCTTTGGGCCCAGCATAGGCCAGGAATACTATTCAAGAAAGAGCAGAAGTCACTTGCCAAAAATTCATTAAAGTAGTGAAGGAAATCTATTACTTGATAAGATCAGAGACGCCACACTATAGACTCAAAGAAAGACAAGTAATACTGTGGTAAATGTTCAGCCAGAAAGCATGGGGCTAGGCTCAATAACTATTTGGTTACAATGTGATGGCTAATATGATTACTTATGGCTTAATGCTGTGTAAACCCAGGTACTTGGACTTAATTTAGTAACAAGAGGCTGGAGAGATAATCCAGGATGGATTTGAGGAAAAATGATTTAGTAACAGAAAGAAATAACTGTGTGGAAAAAAAGAATGGTGAATTCAAAGGATCAGGCTTGTTTGGAAGACTATGCCTATGCCTATCATGTATTCTACATGGGACTGCCCTTGAGGTGCATACGGAGGCTTCAGCTAGTCCAGAATGCGGCCGTGCGGGTGGTTATGGAAGTACCTTGATACTCCCATGTAACACCACTCCTGCGCAAGCTGCACTGGCTCCCGGTCGCTCTCTGTATGCACTTCAAGGTGCTGGTTTTGACCTATAAAGCCCTACATGGCTTAGGCCCAAGGTATTTGCAGGACCACCTACTGCCGCAAGCATCCTCCCAGCGCCCGGTCCACTCTCATAGGGTTGGCCTTCTCAGGGTGCCCTCAGCCAGATAATGTCAGCTGGCGGCGCCTGCGGGGAGAGCTTTCTCTGTGGGAGCACCGACCCTGTGGAATGATCTACCCCTAGAACTTCAGACCTTCGCTCCTTCCGCTGCGACCTGAAGACGTGGCTTTTCCACCAGGCAGGCTATGGTTAACCATTTTTAAAGTACTTTTTAAACATTATGCCTAGATTGCGGAATTTTAATTTGCCCCTTTGATGGAAAAGGGTACCAGGAGCTGGTACCAGGGACTGGTTCCGTGGAGAGAGGTTTTTCCATGATTGCCCCTTTTAATTCTTTTAATGCTTTGTCTATGTTTTAATGTCTTAATGTCTTATGTTCCTACGTACATTGTATATGTTTTGTGTATATTTGTATATATGTTTTTTTATATGTTTTTTAGGGAGAAGGGCTGCATAGAAATTAAAATAAAATAAAATAAAATAAAATATATCAATATCATATCATAATAAATGTAACCAAGTAAAACTTCTGCACATTTATAGAGTACCGTAACCACTAGTATGGGTGATTTTAATATGCATTATTTTCTAAGATTCCTATTTTAATTTTGACCCCGAAGTCTTCTGAGCAGCTTTAGAACACTTAAAAAGTCAAAAACGTTCTGATTTACATATTCCTTTTGTGCCTCAATATCATTCATGTTTCTGATAGCCTGTTCTTTATTTTTTTTAAAGCCTATAGCTGAAGCGCCTTTCAAATTTGATATGGAGCTGGATGACTTGCCGAAGGAAAAACTGAAAGAACTAATATTTGAGGAAACTGCCAGATTCCAGCCGGGATACAGATCCTAAATGGCATAAGGGTACATTAAATGTTTTAATCAAACTACATGAAACGGGCAACTTCTTTTGCATTTAATGTAATCATTTGATAAATATTAAATTCTTTTATATCATCACAGTTAAGATTTGCCAATCGTTAAGCCTTTCCAAAAAAGCTTTTGAAAAATTTACATAGGAATTTACTTTGGAGTAGTCTCAAGTAGCTATTCCAAAATTCAAAGTAAAATATCTGAAAGAATTCAGAAAAACAATCCAAAAGTCTGCAATGACTTTTCAGTTGGTTTTCCCAAAATGCCTATTGATTTTTTCCCCTCCCTCTCACACAGTGAGAATGCAATCTTCCTTTCTAAAGCAAAGATAATTTGCCGTTTCATCCAGTATTCGGTTCAATTCATACACCTATAAAACAGCATTTTTACTATTCTGTATTAATCTTTGTATAGCAAAAGCAAAAATGTCAAAAATTTTGCTTTAAATTAAACAAATGCTTTATGCTTCAGAAGCATAAAACAAAGGAAACCTCCCCTGAATGTATTGTCACTGTTTATGTATAAGTTGTTGTAAACTGGCCAGAGTCCCTCAACTGTCAGATTGTGCAGCATACAAATTTAATAAATATATGAAGTTCAGGAGCCGTGGTGGCACAGCGGTTAGAATGCAGTATTGCAATCTAATTCTGCTGACTGAAAGCAATTCAGCAGTTCGATCCTGACCGGCTCAAGCTTGACTCTGCCTTCCATCCTCCCAAGGTCGGTAAAATGAGGACCCAGACTGTTGGGGTCAATGTAAATCACTTAGAGAGGGCTGTAAAGCACTGTGAAGTGGTATATAAGTCTAAGTGCTGTTGCTAGCAGTATTTCTAGTCAGCCTCTGAAGAGAATCCTGTGTTATTTTTTACTCTCAAATACACTGTACAGATATTCATCGACTTAAAACCATTTGTTTAGTGACTGTCTGAACAAGTCACTGAACTGTTAACAAGGGCACTACAAAAAGTGACTTTTGACCAGTGTAGAATCCACACACACACCCGATCCAAATCCAGACGCTTGGCAACTGGCTCATATTTATGACTGGCTCATATTTATGACAGTAAAGGGGGTCATGTGATCCCCTTTTCTGACCAAAGTCAACAGGGAAGCCAGATTCACTCAACAGTCGTGTTACCAACTTAACAACAGTGGCAAGAAAGGTCATAAAATGGACCAAAACTCACTTAACAACCATCTCGCTTAGGAACAGACAGTTTGGGCTGCATTGCGGTCGTAAGTCGCGGACTACCTGTACAGTGTGATCTCTTTGTACTCTGTCCGGCGTGTATGCTCCATTTTCCAATAAAACATTCCCCCTTTGTTTTTTCTTTCTTTCTTTCTTTCTTTCTTTCTTTCTTTCTTTCTTTCTTTCTTTCTTTCTTTCTTTCTTTCTT